>JAMKCH010008295.1:0-33630 GCA_023653785.1 Ophioderma brevispina
GATGTTTTTTTTCAAATCCTTGCCAAGAATATTTCAAGGACAACCAATTCCAAATTGCAAATTATCAAGTTCACCGAGTTCAGTAGAGATGTAGAAAATAGCTTGACTCTCAGACACATGTATGCAGGAAATCTACTCCAGGGAGTCCATGATATGCTATTCAAGGAATGGGTACTATTGAAGGTATGAACATTACACCTGATTTGTATGGGTTTCCAAGACTAAATGTTCACTGGAAATGCACTCCATGCAGTATATGCTCCACAGAGAAGATCAAAAGTTCAAAATGTGTTACCTAATTTTTAAAATTATTTGGAATACAGAAGTGTGATATGCCTTAACCAAGGCAGCCTTAACCAAGGCATAGAGCTGGTATTCTGAAAGCTAGTCTACCTTTAGACCCGGGTTTAAATTAGAGTTAGTCTTACAGGAATGGACCTTTTTCCTTCCAACATACTCTAAAAATGTGCTGTAACGGGTGAGAAAATTCCTTAAGGATGAGCCATTCGGCCCATCCATGAGGAATTTTCTCACCCGTTACATTAACTTTCATAGTATTTTGAAAGGAAAAGGGTCATTTATGTAGGACTAACAGAATACCAGCTATTGAGTTCTGCTCTAAAACTTGAACAAGCATGAGTCACAGGAATTAATCTTGGACAACTGTACTGAACAGAAGTTAATGAATCTAAAATAACGGTACACTTTAAAAAGTTAGCACCTATACTCGATTCGCGCTGATATAGGGACAACCTGTACTTTTTTACGGGTGAGAGCTGTTTGTGAGAGGCGCACAGATATTAAATTTTGCAGCACTCCTAGTCCGTGCGTTATTAATACTGTGTGCTCTACGGTCAATACGATATGCAGTGGTCAAAACATAGAGGGTCACGATGTGCAGTGGTCAAAACATAGAGGGTCACTGGTAAAAGAAATGTACGTTAATATGTGAAATACTATACCTGTATAAGGCAGGTGCGCTATTGAATTCTGAATATGGTAACAATGGTTTTTGCGCTGTCCACACAGGTGATATGGGCCTCATCATTACTTTCATACGTTACCTAAACTAATACGACTAATACAATTGTCAATACCCACTCGTAGAGGGTCCACTATAGTTTTTAATAGTTGAAGCACGTTGGATGGAATATTTGGAAACGAAAACCTTGGCATAAACACATAAAAACGCAAACACAATTATGTAATTAAGGTCACCTAAAAGAGTTTAATTCCTAAACATCGTGAAGTGATGTGAATGATTTATAAAGCAATTGTATTAAAACTGTACAAAAATGAGAAATGTACAGTAAATAAAATTAAGTTTTGTACTTGGCCATTTTCTTTTCAAGTCACGTTCCATTGTTAGGCAGCGAAGCGACTTCTTGGATAGATTAAAATGCTTCTTCCCTATTTCATCTAATGGATATGACCCAAAACTTTTCCCCAGCTCCTATATCAGCGCGAATCGAGTATAATTTGTTATGTACAGTCGATCCAAGCCTTTATTCAATAGATATCCTGAGAAAGAAACTTGTTTCCAACATTTCATTTTTTGATGCATTTTGTGTTAGAGATGCAGCATTAGATATCTAGAGGGTAAAAGGCATGGATTTAAAAAAAAAAATTAGCCCACAAGTGCCATATTTTTTTTAAACTTTAGTTTCCTTGTCAGGGCCTACCACAAAATGTTTTCTACTTTAATGCGATTATATTGCTTTAATATGGAAAATTAAGTTCTACTTTAGTTTGAAATTGGGAGTGGTATTTCACAGTAACATACATGACCTCTAACATAGGTTGAATTTTCTATTTTGTGTGTATTCTACCTGGAATCCTGGGTTAAATAAACAGAGCTCTTAACAATCAACACTCTCCAGCATCTTAACACATATTCCAGCTCTATCCACGACCAAAATTGAAAGAAAAACAACAGGAAAGTGCAACAAAATTAACCTCTGTTTGGAATCAGGGAAGTCACCAATACCAGTTAGATTGATTTCATTTCCTCAAAATCATAGAAATAGACCAGTACCTTTGATGCCATTTCCTTCACACAGATTTTATTAGATCATATAAAGGTGGTTAAAAATATCCCACAATGCACTTTGATCTGGAACTGCCTTTTGATAAGGATCATGTGAGCCCACCTCATAGAGAACTGGAGTGTGGCCAAGAAATAAAATTATTCCCCAATTTAGACGTAATCATTGGGTTAACCTGCAATCTTGATAAAAATCTTGCATTTTTTTATATGTTTATCAACAATTTTCTTATTCAAACCGATTACTGTACTGCAATAACGGGCTGGCCCCTGGTATATTCTGTATAGGAAATACAGTCAATGGTACTAGAGAGGACTTTCCAGGTTCCAAACAAGCTCCGATCTATTAAAGCTACACTTATTTGGACACATTTGAAGCCCTTTTTAATGTGGATATCAGAAAATGTCCACAGAAATGTGCAATTTTTTAGAAAAAGGATTTCTAAAAACTACATTTGCCTCACCAGTAAGGCTTAGAATTTTTATTCCTTTGTACAGTACTAATTACACACTACAGTATAGTACTTTGCAATTCACTATGGATTGCCTTTCAAGTCTTCTGCTATCAGATTGGCTTAGTTGCATGTCACTATTTCTTGTTGTAACACATGGCAAACATGTTAAGGGAATTTTGTCAGGGTCAGATGTTTTTTGTGATGTCACATTTTAAAAGCTAGTCATAATATATCAAAATAATTGTAACCAGGAAATGTATGGCCTTCCACACCTAATATCAATTGGCAGTAAGGGTATAGTCAAGGGCACCTAGAGGATGGATAATGTCCATATAGTGTGGTGTTTAGACCCTGGCTAAGATGACTTGACCTATGGTCGTTTATGCTATTAAGATCAGGAAATACAACCTGACTAGGGCCGTTCTATCAAGGTTAATATATAGCTCTCTATGTGTCAGATTTTAAACAGTAAATGTTTTTCACTCTGGGATCCAGGGTCTTTGTGTTATCATGTTCTTGTATAAGGATAATAAATCCACTTTGCACTTAGCTTTTCACTATTTCACTGCCTTTCTGATACTATTTGACTGTGATGTGGCTTGTCAAAGGCAATATCCATGAGGGACTTTGTAAGGGCCCTAAACAAGTTTTTGCCACGACTAAAAAACTATACCCTAGCTAAACTAGTATTTTTTTTCTGTTTTTTGCTAAATCAACAAAGTTAAGTAAGCAATGCTTGTGTTTTAGTATGCATGCCCCTTTTATTGTCTTGCTTTTTCTTTACGTCTATTTACAGTAAATCCCCAGTTTTCCGCGGTGCGGAAATTCCGCTAAATTCGCGGAATTTGATGTTAAACGCGGTAACATTCATTTGATATGAAGAGATTAAAACATGTCAAAGAAAGTAAATTACTTCACTTCCCTAAGTAAAATACTAGATATAAACAATTGGATTCCTATCTAACAAATGGCAAGTTTAGCATGCCATACCCCTATCAATCGCCAAATCCCGCCTGTTAGAGTTCTGATAGACCATCAGAAAGTATATCAAAGACGATTGGCTACAAGCTTGCATCGCGAACGTCTTTGACTGTACATTTCGATCACGATGACCCGACTCCATTTTTCTTCGGAATGACGCAAGGCTGCAAGAATGTTGCTTTGCGGCAGTCGCACGCTAAAATAGATCGTCGGTCGTTTTCCAAGACGTAATAACCACGTGTACGGTGAATCTGACTCACTGAATCGTGTTTTACACTCGGGGGTCAAGGCCCGATTTTTGTAAATTAACAATTGAAATTATTGCCTTGTAAAAGTGCCCCGCCGGCGTAAGTCCTTGCACCTAGTAACAAGCTTTGTAACGTAAGCATGATTTGATGTACTGGGGCATATTTTAGCCGGGTCAATCGTCGCGATTTTGCAGGTTACTGTAGCTGTGTGTATGAAGTTGAAGGTCTCAATAATTTCCAGTCAATAGCGAAAATGCGGAAAATTGCCCTTTTCGGAAATTTACAAAGCGGAAAAAAGCTAATTGCCATTTGAAAGCATGCAAATTGGGGGCTTTAATTTACAAGAGGCATTTTTTAAATGATTTTGATCTCTGCTTAATTTGAGCATTATTCCTACAAAAAAACCCTCACCCTAACACATGTACATCAACATTTTAGGGTTAAGAAAAACATTCCTTTTTTCCATATTTTGCTGTGTTTTGAACACCTTAATCTATGTGTGCACACATCGCCTGTTTAGAAAACAAGGACCTTTGATGTCTTTTTTGTTCACGCATCATAACCCCCCTTTTAACCACTCCCAATCCCAGGTCTGTAATTAAGGGTTCTAGTCAAGAATTCATGCCTTACTATTTCTTTCTCTACTTGGATTGAAATATCTTGAATAAAATTAACTTGAATTAAAATATGCATAAATTATTAATGTCCACACCTAGGGTAACTAATGAAATTACTAATTATCATATTTTATTACCAATACGCAAGAATTCGCATCAACAAACACAAACAGCATCAGAATTTATCCAGTGGGCCGATCACTCCAACAATTTGGATAAGTCACTGCATGAAGAGTTTACAGGAATTGATTGAAAACTCAGCATTGAAATTTATTAACAATTGCAAAGATTTCACTCCCCGCATATCGAGAGTTGAAAATCTCTTAACTTTTGGCATGTTCACCTCTTCTGAAAAATATTCTTTGAGAGTGAGCCACTCTAAACAGAATTTCACTCTTCAGATTTTCATTTCACTCTAGAAAATTTTGTTCACAGAGTGAAATATCCCTTGAGAAAAAATGGTGGTGAGATTACTGCCATTTAAAGGTCAGGTCAGGTTTTGATGGGTCGGCTACTGGTATCGCTGGTTGACCGACTACCTGTCCAGGGGTGGCAGGCTAAACCATCAGCCCCATCGGGGATTCTAAGGGAATCCGATAAGGTACCTGGTTACGCTTGTAGAACTAAAAAGAAGATCTACTACAGTGTGTCAGTTCTGAAGAGCTAATGGCGGCCTTCCAGCACATTGACATCAGGAAGTGCATCCGAGTCAATTATCCTTTGCGCTCCAATAAATCCTCACACGCAGTATGGCTGGGAATGCGAGGTGAATCCGGCCACCGCCCCCATGTGGGTACAAAACTGGATTAAAAAACTTTGGTATGACACCACCTAACACCACCACCCACCCAAAAAAAAACCCAATCTTGTCCAACCAATTGAGGATTTTTGGGGTTTAGTACTTCTTAGTACTTTGCACTAACGCCAACTTATTTTTTTGTATATTTTACCGAGGTTCTGATTATAGGTGAATTTTTGGTGTAGAGTACTCAAACCAACTCACAAATTTTGCATATTTTTTGTTTGTACTGGTAATAGAATAGCTTACCCCTAGGGCGTTAGGTTTTTATATGGCAATGAATTCCAGGTTCGGAAACCACTATTCTTTCTTCCGGAAGAATGGAAGAAACTGGAAAAAAGGTGTTCTTTCTTCTTTCCTTTCTTCCGTTTTCTTCTTTGGAAGAAAACGGAAGATTGGAAGAAATGGAAGAAATTGGAAGAAAGTGGAAGAAAGTGGAAGAAACTGGAACAAATAAAGAATGTATTTATTACACCAATCAAATACAAAACATATTCATCTGCTTTTGGGGCACTTCAAATCATCATGGCTACTTTGGTGTTTACTTTACCAGGCAATCTGTTTTTTGTTTATGTTTTTTTCCAAAATAATGTACAAGTTTAAATTAGCATTTAGTATACCTTGCAAGTACATAGTAAATTTGTTCACAATTTTGTTTTGTCTTGCAATCAAATTATACAGATGATAATTGTAACCCATTTTCCAAATCTTTCTCCTGTGCACCATTTATTACTATCACATTTGGAAATTTGGTAGATGCAACCATGAAAAGCTTTAAACCAAGGCGAACCTCGTATTTACGCGATGCGTAAAAAGATCCCGCGCCGCAACTAGCGGCGATCACTAAGTGAAACTAAAATGGCAACCAGTCCACTCCTAAATTTTGCCATCACTAGCTCGCCAAATACCTTGAAAAGAAATGGTTACCTTTTGGTAAAATGACTCAAGAAATCTTGAAATTCATCATGCAAAAATCCCTGAAAATTTCACATAAATTTAGTAAAATAGATATTTACTCAATTTGGCAACCAACTATTTTTGAAACAATCATGTGATCACATTTTAAATTTGTGGACCCACGGGTCTGAAAGCGTCGAACATGAATTTTTAATGTATTTAACATGTTTCAATAAATGTAAACAGTCTGGCAAACCAAAAGACGACCCTACAACCAGGAAAATTTGCCCAAAATCTAATCAGGAGGTTGAGACGTCCTCAGTCCGCTTCATTCCACCAGTTACAATAAATCATTATAACGCCTTACAAACTCCAGAAAACTTGTAACAGCCCTTGCGGGAAAAATTTTCATAAATTATGCAATTAATACTTACAATTCTCATATTTTACAACCACAAAATCTAATCAGAGTTGAAACTCATCAACCTGCTTCTTTCCACATGTGACATCATCGTACCTACGGAAACATCCAGATAATTGTACACAATAGGTTACATTTTCGGTGCAAATGACCTTTTTTTCGCATTTACCTTTTTCCTTCTCTTCCCCTACCCCTCGACAGATCCAGGGAGGACCCTGGGGGGGATTAATTACCTGATGAGTAGGGGGATATCCCCTCCTACAATTACCAAATTTGGCTACTCTCGCTCATCCAGAAATAAAGATATTCCCCCCCAAATGCTTCCAGGTTTTAACATTTTTTAATCACGACATCGGACTACATACATCTCCATAACGACATAACGGACAACACGGACGGAGCCCATTTTATAGTCCCCTCTCGAACCTCGTTCTGTTCTGCGGGGACAAAAATCTGTTGGCCAATTGGGTTATTTTACACTAAATCATAAAAGTAGCAACCATTATTGGTTCTTTTGTTTTACATGTTTGTGTAATACTATCTAATTTGTACATTGCTTAGTGGGGAGAACCTGGGTTAGGACGACTTACCATTTGTTTAAGAATTGAGATTTTCAAGTCTTTACAAGGAATCTCTGTTTGGCCTTCCTGGTGGGAAAAGTCTCAATAATATCCGTTCTCCAGGATTTGTTATAGTGACATGTAGCAGGCATTTGAGAATAAAATGTGAGTTTATTAGCATGCATGGGGTAGGGGGTCCCTGATGGTTTAGGACTTGTTTTTAGTTTTCTTCTCTTTCATTGGAAGAAACTGGAAGAAACCTGTTTGCTTCCAGTGGAAAAAACCCAGCCTGAAAAAACGTGTTTTTTTTTTTCCACCTGTGGGGAAACTGGTCGAACCCTGATGATTCCATTATAACATCCAGCACCAGGTGCTCACCATGGACATCACTAACAAGAACATGGATGAGGATCGTTCAATTAAAATTCAAACGGTACCTTACTCTCAGACGGGGGGAGTGTTTGACAAAACCAAACTAACTTTATCACACCTCTTCAGCAAAAAATGCTTAGTTTGCCTCTCATCACAACAGAAATGTCAACTTCATACAATTCAAGTTGTTCTTCATGATACGATCTAACCACACTTACATTTAAATGCATCCCACATCCCCAACATTCAACTGATCATTTCATACAAAATCCTGTCAATGGGCATTGCCCTAGAACGCCACCCGCTCGTGTACACATCACTCAATCATCATCACCCACCATCACTCCGCGTCATCTGACAAGGAAACCACAGCCACGATAGTAATTCTCACTGCTCCAGGAAGGAACGGCAATTGTCCATTGTTTATTTTACCTGTTTTCATTTCAATGGGTAAAACCTTTCCATCGTTTCCTGATATATTAACCATACTGTACTTTGAACTCAACTTGGAATACCCTGGTCAAGTTTTTCAACCATATCATATGTGCTCCTATATTGATAATTGTAAAATGTGTTTCAAGACAGTAAGGGTGACATACATACGGTTCCAGGATGAAAGATCCTGTTCCTTGGGATGCATTTGGCCAACATGGGTTGTGAGGGAGTTTGAGGACAAATCCTTATTTTTGGTAAAAATCTCTGAAAAACCAATGTAAAAATTGGACCTAACAGGAATTAGAATTGGGGCGGAAATTAATAACTTGTTGAAATTGAAATAAAACTCCTGAAGAAAGGAGGCAATGTGGCAATCAAGGTCAGGGGTGCGAGAGGCCCAGGCTAGACAAAAAGAAAGATGGAACAGGGAAAAAAAGAGGGAACAAGGGAAAAATTACCTAAACAGGCTGGAAATCAAGAAAAAGCTAAAAGTTTGGCATCGACACAAATATTTATAAAAAAGGAAATCCTCTTAAAAGAGGATGTTTCACACCTCTGGAGGGTGCAGGCTCTTCATGCAAGCCAGGAGGCAGACAATAGTATATGTTAAAGTGAAGTTTCCTCAATAAACATATATTTTTGCGATTTTTAACAGTTTTGCCAAATGCGCGGGAATTTAATTTCATGGTAATTGACATCAATGCAATACAAATCTATTGGAAAAAATTATTTCCGCAAGTTTTTATTTTTTTTCCCGTTTTTATGTTTACTCGCGAAATTCGCGAAAATAAAACCTCGTGAAATTTTCACTTATCATTATTGGGAATACATTCATGTGTGGTTGTTATTAGGGACACATGGAGGTTTGTGCATCAGTGGTGTGGATTAGTCAATATTTAGGAAAACACGATTTTATTGGGTACCATATGTCAAGAAACATGTATCACCTATCAGAACTGAAGAAATTAGATAGTCAAGCAGTTAATGTGTGTGGTTAACGGCACATAACTTACACCTTATGCACACTGGAATGATCAATACAGTCATGCCTTATTATATATGCTACATGACCAACAACAGGTTTCTTTACTGTAGTGTGATAATCAAAGATGAATTTAATTTTTTGATGCAATCGATCTCAGGGAGGACCATACAAACAATGTGACCTCAACCCATGGGCAGATAAAAGTCGTATGATTCTTGGATAAACATACTGCAGAGTGAAAAGAATCGTGAAAAATTTTAAAGGAAGAGACACAAATGATAAACATCCGACTATAGGAATGGCAAGCTATTGTGTAAACAAATCGATAAACTCAGTTTATCTTGATAAACTCAGTTTCATTGAAAAACGGAGTTTTTCAACCGATTGAAACTGAGTTTTCGATCGAAAAACTGAGGTTATCGATAAACTGAGTTATACAAAAAAAACTAGGTTTTTCGAAAAACTTAGTTTACAACTGAAAAAATGAGTTATCGATAAACTCCAATGTATCAGTGAAAAAACTGGTTTTTCGATAACCCAGTTTCATCTTGAAACCAAAATAGGTTTTTCGAAAAAAACTCAGGTTATAAAGTTGAAAAAACCGAGTTGATCGATAAACTAGCGTTTCGATTGCGAAAAACCTAGTTGTCCGATTGATAAACTCAGTTTTTCGTTGAAAAAACTTAGTTTTCTGGAAAAAATCGTTATTGGTTAAAAACTCAGTTTCTGAGTTTACGAGATAAAACTGATTTATCGGTTTTATGCACAAATAGCTGCATAATAGCGAGGTTAACGGTTTGCATTATGTGATTCCAGCATCTTCTGTTTTATTATTGTTCACTAGATATCATCTGAGACAAAAGGTTCATTCACAAATTTTAGTGATCCCACTTGCAGTTTTGTGTATGTAGCAACATGCTTGTTTCCCCACGGCTCCCAAAGCACGTGCCATAATTTCTGACCATTTACGGACAGAAAATACAAAATTGCGAATTCCTCAAGATACGACCCGAATTTGCACGTAAGATAGGTAACACATGGATTACTTATGTTGACGGTTCAGAGATATGAAAATCTCAAGTTTTTTTAGGCAAGTCAGGAGAACGAGACTGTGGATCACGAAATGCCCTTTAAACCCTAATATTCAAGATGCTACTTACTGATTTATCCATGTATCTTAATATATATCTTCTCCTTTCTATAGGTACTACAAACACTGGCTTCTGGTAGATGACCATTCTGTACAAAACAAAACACAAAATCAAAAATTTTAGCAAACAAATCGAAAAAATAAAAGATGATATCAATATGAAAAATTCATAGTCCCAAACACAATAAAACAATATCAGTGTATTAATTAGTGGGCATAAATAAGTAATAGGAAATTGCCTGACAATGTAAAATGCATCATCATCCAGCCTCATCGTCTTGTCAATATCATCAGATCATCAACAGTCAAGTTGCAGAACAGGTGACTACAAACTTTCTACAACTGCTATGGTCTTGGGTTTGCAGCATTTTATCTTGTAATATTTGTAGTTGTATGGGGGGGTCTGAGATCTATCAACAATAATCTGCGCTTGTAAAAAATAACCTTCAAAAAATTCTGGCAAGTGCTACTTCAATGTTAAAGTCCGTTGTTAAGTACATTGTACCTTCTAAAAAGAGGAGCTTAGTCTGGCAAATACATTGTGCTTTTTTAGGTAAAGGAATATATTAATTCAAATAATGAAATACTGGAGTTATTACTCCAATGACTTTAGAATCTCGGTCCATTGATGATGATGAGTTGATTTATTTGGTTCGATCAACACACAAATATATAAACTATCTAAAAACACACATAACAGAAAATAACATTGCACTTAAGGATCATAATAGATAATTACACAAAACAATACAGTAGAATATTATAAACCAGATATCTCATGAAAAGCCATATTTCAGGCTTATTCCAATGAGGTCCTTAACAAGTTAGACAAAATAGTGTGCGCAAAAATGCACAGAAATATACAAGGATAAAAATAAAAATCATGAAAATATGCACACAGCCTATAAAATCTGGACCTCATGGAAAAACTGCGGAGTGCACTTTTAAGCTGAAATATGCCAAGACTTTTGAATTCCACTCCCTAATTGCACCGAAATAGAAACTGGAATCAGCAAGACTTTTCACTTTTGGACACAAGGAAATTGTGAAGGCACTACCCCTCGTACTGATCTGTTGAACGTCAGAAAGTTTGGTGAAAATTTTCATGGAGAATATTGCCGCAGTTGTTGTGGAATTATTTTATGAACATGACTTCTTTGTCTTCCTCTGCCTTCCTTTTCTCCTCAATACAGAAGCTGACATCTTTCTTCTCATAAACATGATAGTCCATGTGATCCTTTTTCGTGATGACACAATAAATGGATGCCTCTTGCCACATTTAACCTTGGTCGTACAAAACTGGTTTCATTTAACACAATAAGCAATATTACAAGTTGTGTGTGTGTTTGCATATGCATGAGCAAGATACGCGCATACCTGGCATGTTCGTTAGATACGCAGGCACACACAAGGATTCATGCGCGTTTGGGTACATTTCCAGTGCTCAATAATTTGTAAGATATCTTCAATGTTGAATGAAATTGCAATCTATTTGTCCTTTTGCATGCTTAACCTTTTGTTTAATTCGCCTGGGCATAAAATTCCAGTATAGACAGCCCAAAACCAATGACCAAAACGTACAAGCTTTAATGGTGTTAGTCCAAACATGTTCCTATGAACTACATGAGGACTAAGGGTAACCTCAGCATAACGAACTAGGGTTGCAAAGGGGTGGAAAGGTTCCGCCGGAATTTGGGAAACTTTCCCCGGAAACTTTCCGGAATTTTGAAGGGCCTGGCGAATATGGGAATTTTCAATTTTGTTGATCTTAAGTTTAAACAATTGAAATCATTTCTCCCAGGAAAAACTTACAAAAACACTGTTCGATAGGCCATTCTTTTCAAGTTTTATTTGGTGCGGAATATGACATCTTGTACAGCCAATTAGACTATCTAGAGTGTACCTACACATGAGCATGACTGGAAATTTAATCATGGAAGTGTGGTTATGAAACTGCAAAGGGACTGTTTTGACCATTTTATTACAAAACTGGTCTACAGATTTAATGTTTTTGTTCAAAAATGTGTAAATTAAATTTTCACTTTTATGACTGTATCATCACAAAGATATTACATTCTAAATAACAAGGAATATTAAAAAAATATTAAAAATGTAAACATCTAAGTAGTATGCTTGTAGAATATATTAATGCCACTTTTTCTTTGATATGGGGAGGCTGATTTCATTTTGTTAATAGCATTTACATAGTACTTAATACAATCTGATATTTTGCAAAGCAAATAACCTGACAAGATATGGTTTACAAACCAGTTGTAAATGAACGGGGAATTAAGTTAATTAGTACACAAAAAATTACAAAGCAAAGTGCAAAATTTCAGTCAATGTCTGATTTAGATTTTGTGGCAATACCATTTATTTATATATTTTAGCCTGGTCAGGGCATTTTGGATTGATATATGTACATAAAATCCAAACTCCAAAATGACTTACCTACAAATAAAAAATAACCAAATAAAGTAAAGCTGATTGTGGGAATTCTCACCTGGTCCACAAGACCTTGAGTGATATGAATGTAAAAAAAATAAAAAAATACATTGCAGTCCCCCCCCTCCCCCCCCCCCCAGGGACCCACGAGTGTCATCTGTGTCACGGTTTGTGAATGGGGCCACCAAACAATGAGGTCACCAACATGTCACCCCACTACGCCCCCTTTTTCCACCAAGTAACATCATTGTAGCCCTAATACGGAACTAATACGGCATGCAATATTATGAGGTTAAGTGTTAACACGACACACACACACACAACATCAGACATATGACCAAAGTAATCCCTAGTTGCCTTCTGCTATTCTTGCAGATGACACAAAAATGACCCAAACATGTATTGTTTTTTGTAAAGAAGTGGTGGTTATTACTTTTCTCAGTTGTGTAAAACATGCTTGTTTTTGCTTGTATGTTCTTATGTAGCATTTCAGAGAATATCCTAATCTGAACAAGGGGACCTTTTCTTAATTTAAAAGATTTTTAAAACCAAATACAAAAAATTTCCTACAATTCCATAAATGCCGGAATTCCCAAAATTTCCATGGAAATTTTCCGCTCTGAAAACTCCCGGGGAATTTGCAACCCTATAACTGAGAAAGTAACACTTATTCTCTAACCCAGCCTCAACGTTGCAACCATCTTTACCACAATACTATGAAGCCTATAAGTAGTGTCAGTGTAAGAGTCTTTGTCTAGCAGTTAGCCATAGGGGCCTATCTGTCTTCTTCACCTGAACCGTATTCTTCACATCCTCATACATACAATTGACACTATAGCTCATACACACTCTTCAATCCTAAAGGCAAAGTCAATGACTCATGATAATAATCCGACCAACGGAACATCAACCATTTATATGGAATTATGGTCCTGAAAGTATCTAGATTGTTTAGCTACCAAGGCAAGTGGTGCCAAAAGCTGTTTGCACACATGTAACAGTGTTGCAGAATGGGATTGAAAGGAAGATAGGAACGAGAGAGGGAAGAGTGAGAGGGAAAAGAAGACTGAGGGCATTGAAGAAGGTAAAGATGGTGGGAAGTGTGACTGTGTTGGTGAAAACATTTTGGTCAACTGGCGAGCGTAGAGCAAGCGAGGAAAAAAATGAAAGGTCCGAGTGTTGCACCACCAGGACCAAAATGGATACAATCGCGAGAAAACTTATGACTCCCCTCCCCAACACTTATCCCTGTTAACCCTCTTTTATGTTTTTGTGTTGTGATATATCCCTTTCTCTAATTTAAGACATAAAACAACTCTTTTAAAGTCATAGAGGACAGTTTGGTTCTTTCGTTTTCAACTAATTTTTTAGCTGAAAAGCGAACTTCACTGCAAAAAAGAGCTGTCTTTCCACAAGTCTCAAATATTGAGTTTGGAGATCTTTTAAATCTATAGAGTTAAATGTGCAATTGCTCGTTTTTCCGGAAACACCTGGCCGCCATGTTATTATTCATGGACATTCTGTAACATTATCTAGAACTAGTTTCATTAGGGAAGGATTATCACAATGCTATTAGTCCTATTAACAACAGAACCCAATGTTTAACATGAACTAAGCTTTGGCATTAGCATGGAGATCAGTCGGTGCAAGAAGCTCGTTATTGCGCGTTTTTGTGTGACTTTATTTTCTTTTTCACTACAGAATTAAAGGGAAGGGAAAGCAGGTGATTTACACTTATCCCAAAGCTAAAAAAGTAAAGGTAACCATGGCAGGGTTGGCATCTTACCAGGTGAGAAATTATGGTTGGAAGAGGTCGAGAATCCATCTATATTCTTGCAATCCTAAGATTTACTTGCATTTAATTTATGTAGTCCTATAAGTTTAGGTGAGAAAGTGAATGAAAATGGCCGGCAGCTAGTGCACACGTATCGCACGATCTCTCTGATCACCAACCATTTTAGTTGATTTTTTCTTGCTTTGACCCACCAATTTTACTGTTAAACTACCTGACATTTATCATAATGCTGTATGGACCATAAATACTGCATATTTGGCTATGACTTTTGATTGATAGAACCAACAACTTAGAAACCGAGCACGTGTTAATGAAGTGCGTGGACGGTCAACTATGAGACCCCGCGAAACAGACCCGCCGAACCGATTGACGTGAACCCATTATTAAACGGTGCGGGTTGTGACGACAAATCCCCCCCCTCCAAATCCTTCCAGCAATCTGTGTTGAAGTCCTTTGGGCTGCATTATCAGGGGCCAAAAGGAAATGAAAAATGACTTGGAAACCTTTCAAAAAGGGAGATATACGCAATTGGTTGAATTTCAAGCAGAGAAATTAAAGAGCTTCAGTCCATCATACTTGAACTGAAAAATGTAATTTTCGGCTTTGAAAAACAAATGTTTTGAGATTCAATCTGAAAAACTTGGTGATCAGAGACAAAACATCACTAATGTCCTGATCACGTAAATCGAGTGGAAAGAGCTAACCCCGACGAAAGTAACTATTCGATATCATTACCCTGAGACTGAGGCTAATCTGTTTGTAAAGAAGTTGTAGACCAGTCTTTCTAAATTTGAACTTGCTTCTGAGCAGTAGAAATTGGACAGGGCCCACCTTGATGGTAAACGAACACGGCGTGATGAGCGTGCCCGGCCGAGACTATCCTAGTGAAGCACTCCGTTACAGGGTACAAGTGAATCTTCTAAAAAACTGCAATGAAAACCCTACGAGATGAGAATTACCGTATTGTAGAATGACCTAACTAAAGTGGATTTAAGATAGAAGATGCGCTGGAAAGAAGAATTAGTGAGTTATAGAAGGGAACAAGACGACGTTTTTGTAGGTTTTGTAGTGTCGAGACCGTGGAAGCAAGTTAGCACCATTTTATAGCAAGGGAGGCTGTACTTTTCCTCAAGAAGCCATTAAAAAATAGTTTTTATTTTATTTATATTGCTGTTAAATATGACTCAGATTACATTCATAGGCAGAAACTTAGAATTGACTGGTCGCAGAACGCGCAGTCAAGACTCTTTTCTTTTATAAGCCGTAAGTTACGGTTAATGCGTAACACGTGTGAATTGATGACCTTGATGGCTCTTATTATCAGTTGATTGCTAATTGAGTTTTGTTATTCAATGTTGTTCTTTTGCGGCGATCAACATCCCCAAACAGGTTTTTGATAATATAAAGCAGATCTCATAAAAAAAAATCGCAAAAATGAAGGGGTCCTATCCTGTTGAAAAAATAATATTTAATCTCTCACTCAGTACCGGCGTTTTTCCTAGCATTTTGAAAATAGCGAAGGTAGTTCCAATCTATTAAAAAGACAAATCCTGAGATATTTGGCAATTATCGACCTGTTCCTCCCTCCTCTGCTGCCATGTGTTTTTCTAAAATTCTTGAGAGCGTATAATGTATAAAACAAGATGTTTGACTTTTCTGATTAAAAATAAGTATTTTATACATAAACAATAGGTTTCTCAGGAACAAACCTTCTAATCTATGCTTTATTAGATTTTGTTAAAGATGTAAGTCATGCATTTGATAATAATATGTATACCTTGAATTTTCATGATTTATCGAGGGCTTCGATTACCATAGATCATAACTTTTTACTTTATATTACGGATTTCGTGGTGTATGTCATGATTGGTTTGCTAGTTACCTTTCTGATAGAAAAGTATTTGATCCTAAAAAATACTACGTCGTCCTATGAAAAGGTGATTTGTGGTGTCCCACAAGGATCTATACTTGGGCAATTTGCTCTTTATATATATATATTAACGATTTTGTCTAACATCTAATCTGTTGAAAATTTATCTATTCGCTGAGATACAACTGTATTTTATTCAAACAATGATAAATCGATGTACTTTATGATACCTGTTACAATTAGTTACAAGAAGTGAATACCTGGTTTAAATGTAATAATTATCACAACTGCAGCCAAAATGCTCCTGTGGAACACCATACAGAATTAAACCATCTTCAAAATATAAACAGGTATTTTTAGATCGTTGTCAATTAAAATCAAGTTTCTAGCCAAGTGTCTTAGAATAACAATTGATGAAAATTTGGTCAGGGAAAAGACTGCAATAACAACATTTGTACATCTGTTCGAAAATGTGGGCATTTTGACGAAAGTCAAAACCTTTTTTTTTTTGCCTAAAACATCTATGTATAAATTCTATTGTTCAACTAGTCATGCCCCATTTGACATACGGTATAATTACTTGTGGTGTAATGCAAAACGAAAGAATACAGGCCAAACTATATGATACAAACGAGGGGCTTTGAGAATATCTCAAGGAGTTCATAATCTATGTCAATCATTCCAAACCTTGAATTTGAAAAGTTAATACCTTGAATATATTCAATTATATGATAAAAATCTTGGTATATTTATGTACAAGTAACAAGCTGTATTCTTCCTAGGGTCATTGATCATGTATTCACTAACTTACAAATGTTCAATGAGTACACTACAAGAAATCAGACTAACTTAACTTTTCGCTACACATTTCACACAATAAATCTGTTCACTGACGGAACCTAAATTTTGAACTCTATCCCTGAAATAAAAATGGCTTCAAATCTAAGAATTTCCAAACAGGTTTATCTTTATTTCCACAAAACAATAAAACAAACGTTGAATTGGTTTGTTTGTTAATCACTCACTCGAATTCAAATGATTTTGGCAACATCCTGTTTTCATTTGATTGTCTGTTCCTCCTTCCATCAAGTATTTTCTTTTGGAACAACTGCATTTGTTGTTGGCGTGCGTTTTGAGTGATGTGGTGTCGGTTATTTGTTAAGTGAATTTGGGTTAATTTCTCGTAAGGTGTGTGCAAAAATTACTCATGGCTTTGCCTTTGTTGCATCTCCGCCATCTAATTTTGGTTATGATTTGTTTAAATTGTATTTTTGTGTGTTTTTTAATGATTGAAATAAATCAATATTAAAAAAAAAAAAGTTTGCAAGAATCTACTTAAGTATGCCCTGCCCTAAAATTCTGCTTGTGAGTTGTAGTAATGTTTTGGCATTACATTGGAAATTGTTTGAAGGTAAGTCCCAGGTTTAAGTGACTTATTTTTGGTTTCAACAAGGACTAGTTCGTAAAACGTGTCAAGGAATTCCTGAGACGTGCACAACAGACACAACAGCTAGCTACGAATTCCATTGAGAAATGTACAACAAGTAACCAACCATGTGACGTGTCATCTTGACCTGCGATACATAAAAATCAAAATACGGATTTTGGAAAAGGTTGTCAGGTCCACATCAATATTTTCAACAAATTTACCCTACAGCTCACTTCTGCTTGAACCGAAGGATCTTGTCATTGCTGTCAAATAGTGGATGCTGTATGTCAAAAATACGCAGAGCTCCGAGCAGTGCCGAGCAAAGGGATGTTAGAGGGAAAATAAGGCACTCTATTTTTCCCCGAGGTACTGACTTAAGGGCTAACCACCACCCAACCCAAAGGGGGAGGGGTGATCCGAGAAAGGGGGAGGGGTGCTATGGGCCTATAATTAGAACCAAGGAATAAGTGTGTCTTATTTTTGAACCAATATTAAACCATACGTATTTGTTTTATAATTTGAAAATAGCCATTTTTACTAGATATTGTAGCATATAGTGTGGCAAGCTCGCTGCTACCACTGCCTGAAAATGTAGGAGGCAGCTTTTCTCTACTTCTGTCAGGTTACAAAACCTCCTAATGATCACAAAATTGTTTCAAAAGTGCTTCTCGTATACAAGGTTTAGGACCAAAAGGCCCCATCTGCAAAGCTGCCAATGTTAGATAGGCAGGTATAACACTTACTTAAAAGTGGAATTTTACGCTACATAATTAATTTTTCCGCAGCTTTTCGCGCCACTTGTGATGAGCTAGCCCGAAATTAAAAACCTGCGAAATGTTTATATTTTGTGTGTAGGTCGGAGTATGAGTAGGGCTGAAAGAGCTAATTTAAAAACAAGCAAAAATGTTAAAAATTCTGAACGCGAAAAAAATTACACGCGCAAAAATTATCACGTTTACAGTATAAGAATACAACTGACAATTGCAGCTATTGCCAAATGGGGGGGCCTTCTTGCACTAAACCTTCGATATTACCTAACCTTTAGGAGCATTTCAACTTTTGAAACATCCTCTTACTAAGTTCTGACTTTGAAATTTTCAAAAGAAAAATAAAATTAAGGTCCAATGGCCTGATCGCTTATAGCCTCTTCCCCAGAATCCAGATGTTACCGAAGTGGTCAAAATTTTTGATATCAGAAGAAAGCTACTATTTTTCTCATTACCACCGTACTGTGAAATCTTAAGCCAAAGGAATATTTTGTTTGGAAGTATGAGCGAAAAATTGCCACATTTGGTCACCAAGTTAATTTTACAGTATTCTAGGGGCTTACAAAATCATATGTTTTTTAAGCTCTCACAGCCAAAACTTATTGATATTGTGCAGGAACTTTACAGATGGGGTTTTGGAGTGATGCCAATCTCAAGGATGAAAACTCATATCCCTTAAATTGGCCTCAAAAAGAACTTGGAGGGGAATCAGGGGATGCTAAAAATGTGTTTAGGGAACAACATGTTCTTGGTTAGAAGATCCACAAAACCTCAGTGGCGATCTGGTGGTAGGCTTGCGGGGCGTGCGCCCCCGGGGTTGCTGGCCAAAACATGCAAATCAAGCCTATATTAGGCTATTAGAAGGTCCTTCCCGCCCCCCCGGTCCCCCTCAAAAAGCAACGTCTGGATATGCTGGTGAAACCCCACCCCCTGGTTGACATGTTTTTATTGCAAGACACAGAATGGTCTCCTAGAGCTGTACAGTACACCAGTCTGCACAAACCCATCCCACATTGGCTATTAGTCTTAACCAAACAAAGCGTGTTTCGATGAACTATGTCTAAACATGGGCTTACCCCATTATCACCTGGTGTACATCAGGACTTTCTGTGGTAGCGGTTACAAGGTACAATTTTTATGATTATGATGTGCCAAAAATGCCACAAAAGGCTCGATTATTTTAGTTTGCTATCCCCCCGCATGTACATTCAATCAATTCTTTTAAAATCTGTTTATACACAATAATGCTGTAACGCTGGCTAATCACATCGAGGTTTACAACATCAGGAAGTAACTCACGTTTTGAGCTTTTGCGAGGTTTTGTACCAGAAAAAAATCTGTAACACCTACAGATCTGAAAACAAAGCCTAAACTCAGTTTTCTACTTCGAATTGCCTATAAAGCAAAATAAACACTTCACCACCTCTCAATGGTGCACACTTTTTTTACTCACAAAGTCCCCCCCCCCCCTTACTCTGAGTTCGTACCTTCTGATTGTAACTGTATTTGGGCCAAACATGAGTTGAGCTTCATAGCTTTGCACATTGGGCCATAAATTGTAACAGCTTTTTAGCTCCCTATCCCACTTATATTATGATTTCTTTTTAAACATTCCAAACGGATGACTGCTTAAACATCTTGGATGAAATAATGTGTCATCATAGGCATTACTGAAGATTTTAACTCACATAATACCGTTTCCGTTAACCGTGCAGAAAGACATAACTCAGCACTTAAAGAATATTAAAGAAGTTTCTTTATATTCTCTGTTCATGATTAAAATTGTTTTCTTTGTTTTACTAAGTTTAATATAACGTTTGCTACAGTACCATATAAGAGCTTTATGAGATGTTTACAGTTTTTGACGTAATGATAGATTTGCTTGTGGAAACATATTAAACAGATTAGTCTCAAAAGCAGTATTTTTGACTTAAGGCTTTCTGATTGTCACCCCGACATACTTTAGTCTCAATAAATATTTATTGTTTTATACAATAAAAATCCCTGTGTGTCCCACAATTTTGGGAATGCCCATCTGAATTTTGTCACCTTTTCTTGGACGCCACCCCAAGTCCTACAAACAATGACATAAATAAAATAAAGCATACGTTGATTACCACCAAATAGGCGGGCTCATAACATTGCAAACTGATGTGGAATAAAGTAGGCACCCAATGCAAGAGACCGGGCTAGACGTGGATACATTTGGTTTACTTTAAGCACGATAACAATAAAAACAAAATAATTCCCGCCTATTTTGGTGGTGATAAAATTGTAATTTTAAAGTAGCAGGGTTCCCTTCTGCAAAAATCTTTTGCAGATTATGTCAGGAAGATCAGAAAAAGTTGAAAATTGGTGAACATATGCAAAACCACTAATTTTAAAATGTATAAACTAAAAAGTAATTGTGTACGCGCAAGAGTCGTGTCCGTGCATCGTTTTGTGATATATTGAGAAAACGGTGAAACTCCCAGATCAATATGTAATTATGGTATTTTTTCTGATCACTCATGCTAAGTTTGTGCTAACCATTTGCCGAGTTTTGCAAACAGTGAAGGAAGACTCCGGGCAGAATCTTTATTTAAGTGGGGATCTTGTTCAAGCACAGCGGCTAATCTCTAAAATGAGGTCTCCCCTATTTCAAGAAACACTCTTTAGAAATGTTGTTGAACTTCTGGTGCCAATTTGGTAGCAGGATTTAGCTCAATTTCACATTTCTTCAACTTTGAAGAATTTGTTGTCCAACAGCAAACCAGCAAAAATTTAAAATAAAGACTACATGTGTAGTTTGTCTTGCTTGACATAGTTAAAAAACTTTATTCCAATTTTCATTAAAGGAATTATTGAAATTATAATAACAGTAACCATGCTAAACGCCAATTAGCATATGTATTGGCTTTTGATGTAATAGACCGACTAGGCATACTCAGTCGCACACCCATGACAACTAGGCCACAAAAATAGGCCATGCTGCATGTCTGTCCAACACCACACCATCAACATCCGCATTACTACTTCCTCACACGGAGGTTCACCAAAGGTTTCTCTTCCTAATCTTAACGGGTGAAGGCCAATTTCATCAACATTTCGCCCTAGCCGCAAGCGGCTACTTAACCTTTAATGATCCCTTTTTTTAGCGATTTCAGTGTTTTTGAAATTGCGGATTGGCGTTTATTTGGCAGAGTGAAGTGTGCCAACACACCAGATATCCTTGAGAAAGCCTATTGGCCACGCAATTTCAGTTGATGTCCAGATCTTGTGTGTTGTAGGAGCAATTAATGCTTCAGTGTCACAGGTTTCTGTTATCTACTGTGTTGCAATTTTAATGTCCATTTAAAGGATAAACCGTACCACAAATATATTACACAATATCTCGTATAATTATGACCACATATCCGAGTGGTTTTCAATCAAAAAACGGAATTCATATTAATCAGAACAATAATTAAAACCATGCGTAGTCGATATGCGCTATTAAAATTTGCGCTAGTGTATAACGTGGTATGCGATACGTCCGGCATGTTGCGTCATGGCAGGACATAGGAAATTGCATTTATGAAGCGTCACTTGGAAGGTGTATGAACAACTACTGATAGGCCGCCGTACCGTATAACACACATAACATAATCTCATACAACTAGCGTGAATGTTCAAATCGCGCCTGGTCAGACAGAATGATTTAATTCATTTTAATGGTTAGTATAACTCAGATTATCCATGAGACCACTCGATATGTGTTCAAAAATTATTTTTATAGCGTATATTGTATAAGCTATTTTTTGTAAGGGTTCTCCTTTAAGGACAGAAAATACAAAATGTTTAATTTCTTGTAGTTACAATTATGCACATCATATTGCTGAATACGGATGCCGAATTCAACACTACTTAATGATTTTTGTTCCTCAAAAAATTACTTTGCACCCCCCCCCAAAAAAAAAAAACATTCTAGGATTGCCACAAGATCAGATTGTATTGCATCTGCCATTGAAAAGTAGTTTTCTACAGCTTTGGATATATCCAAAGCACTGCAACACAGTGAAGTATGAATGGACCTATAGATGAAGGCAACATCTTGAGTTGGTGTTACTGTCAGGAGCGGCTTGCGTGTCGCGATTCGCTGTTCTCTTCACACAAAAACGCCAATTTTTCGTAAATGTTTACGGAAAATCTGTTTTAGAAACAATAAAAAAAACATAAAAAATGTTGATTTACGGAAATATTTTAAAAATTTCCGGACTTTTGTTTTGTTCCGTAATATAAAATTACGGAAAATTCTGTTATTTTAAATTACGGAAAATTCTGTTAAAATACACATTTTTCCATAATATGAGACAAATTTCTGTAAAATTACTGTCAAAGTTCTGTTAATTGACAGAAATTCTGTAAATTTACCCTAAAAAGTCTGGAAATTCTGCTGCCAGAAATTTCCGTAAATTTATAGAAAATTTTCTAACAGTGCACTGCTATAGACTTTCTTCCTATTTGCAATGCATACACATACACCAGCTTGTACAATTTCTCTCCACCTGCAGTGATCTGCAGCCATGGTTTCCCAAATTGATGGGTTAATGTTACAATTCTTCATGTTACGTTTACAGACATCTTTGAAACATAGCTTTGGTCTTCCAACTGCTCTGGAGCCAGTCTGTTGTAGATGCCCATAAAATAAGTCTTTCGGGATCCGACTAAAAGAGAGAAAAGCGCATAAAAGTCAAAAGGTAAACGTACACTTTGAGGAGGAACTACATGCATGAGATCACATGACCTTATTTAGATACAATTTCCCAAACAATGCATTATGGGATTGCTTTGTAAACACACCTACTTGGCTAGACAGATTCCCTCTAGGAAACGTAATTCATGCATTTCAAAATTCCATTGCACTTGGATACCAGTGTTTTCATGTTATGAATGAATGTTCTTTTGAATGTCCCATAGACAATTTTGTAGTCAATTTGTCTGCGACTCAAAATGCTGTTCTTGAGCTGTTATTAACCCTAACGCCCCATCTGTTCCAAGCCTGTGTCCCGGGAGGGGGAGGAGAAAAGTGGTCAATTTGGGTCGGTCTCAAGCTGGGCCCCAAGCCTATGACCAGGGATACCATGTTATGATGAAATGGACTGTACATATGCTTGACCCAAAAAAGTAAAAAGGGTTGTTTTTACGACCAGACAAGTAACGCATGATGTGTTCATTGGATCTAAAAACACTGATTTTCAAGAAAAAGGGGTCGTTTTTATAAAGTGGTCAACTTGTATTTTTGTTCAAAAATCATAAATTAGCTCCAAAAGGGATACATTTTATCAGTTTTTTTCATGAACCAAATGGTAGGGTAAAATCCATTTAGGGGATGGTTGATCATGCATATGTACAGTTTCGCTAGTTGAGTAAACTCCAGCCCAACACCCCCCCCCCCCAGCCCCATGCTTCTGTAGAACAATGAAAGTAAACTTTTCCACAGGGGGAGTTTGGATTTCAAATAAAATAGCCTACAATTTGTAACATACATATAGGACAGTCATAGCACAGTAACCACACCACAAGCCCGGGGGGCCACTCGAAATAATACTTGTAAGCACCCACGTGAAAGAAAACGCGGATTTAGGGTGCTTTTGAAAGGCAAACGCGGATCCGCCTTTAGGGTCTCAAAATAGCTGATTTAGCAGAGGAAAGGGTGTTTTTTCATAGGATTATCCTCGCTTAGGGTACTTGTTAAAATGATCCAACTACTGGTGATATATTCATTACTTATTGGCATAATACGGCGATTTTACAAACCATTTTGCCGGCCGTATTTTGTGTCATCTTTTTACGGTTTTCGGAGCCGAGATGTGCACCGTCGGCGTTCTATTTTATACCCGGAAGTAACAGATGAGTTTGTGCGTCCATCGATAACTACATCGAGCATTAAAATGTCGCAAGATAGTGCTCGTAATTTTAAAACATTACCGTTCGTTTTTCACTTTTGTACAAACTCCAGAATAATTGTCAAAATTGAAAGCTCGATTTGATATCATAGATTCATCATAAAGCCATCTTTATCGCCGATATATCCCTGGATATACCCAGGCCATCGTCACTTTTCCATTTGCGTAACCCGGCCCCGGCCGAAGAAAGGCGTGTGTCACAACTTGGGCGGGGGTTTGGTGAGCTCGTTTCTAATTGGTTACTTTCCCGATTTCGGATTTTGTTATTGGCTATTGCGTTACTAATTAATTCAGCGGGTCATATAAATATTAGAAAATACGGATAAAAAACATAAATGTAATAAAACAATGATAATCAGTAGAAAAATTATGCTCAATTATAAATCCACATTTAAAAAATATCCTACTTCAATTAAAGCAATGATTTTGTAATCGACTATTTTGGTCAAAATATAAATGGTCAAAATAATGATTGTAAACAAAAGTTGATACTTTGGGTTTCAATAGTTGATGAGCGTTGGGCCTGGACCAAAAATCAGCTATTTTGGTTAAACATGATCAAAATAACGATTTTTAAACAAAAGTACACACTTTTGATGGTTCACAGCTGGGTTTTGAGTGGTTTCTGGTGTTTTCGGTTCCTTTCTATTTCAGTGGCTATTAAGAATTGCCTACTGAAACCCGATTTGGCTATTTGGTCCAAAATGGTCAATAATGATTTTAAAACAAAAGTGGAGTACATTGGATGGTTTCCCAGACCATTTCTCTATGGTGCCCGGTGTTTTCGGCTCTTTTGTTTATCAATATGATTGATGAGCATTGACTGGACCATAGCTTTTTGGTTAAAAAACCCCTTGTTTTAAAACCTAGCGCTACCCTGGCCCACCTGCAATGTCAATCCTTGTTTAGGGAATTATTTCATATCAAGTCCTCACTTAGGGTGTTAGGGTGAAGTCAATTCATGGGCGCGTGCTTACAACATTTATACATGAGTGGCTGGGACCACAAGACTGCTCTGGAGGAAACCAATGTCTTAAGATATGCCCTTGAACTAGAAGGCAGCAGACCTGGTTGGGATTATCTATCATTCATTGCGTCTCCTAATCCACCATCTGGTAATCATCTCAGCTTAAACTCTGCATTCACCCATTACAAGTCTGTTATCTATGAATATGGCCTCTTCATTGTTGCGCTATCATATCAATGCTGCCTTTGTTGAGACTGTGTTTACCAGACTATGCATCATGATGTGGGATCTATCTCCTTAAAGGGTGATGACCTGGTTTAATTACGGTATATAAAGTTTCCATCTTGATAAAATGGCCTTCACCCCAAAACCCCATCTGTAATGTTTTGTGCCAATACCCGTTTTTATGTGAGAGCTAAAAACATGATTTTTGCTCGACCAATTGGGGCACATTTTCGCTCATAACATCCACGCCAAACATCCTTTGTAGTCCGAAGTTTTCACAGGGTAAATGAGAAAAATAGTAGCTTTCTTCAGATACCAACATTTTGACCACTTCCACTAAAATCTGGGGTTCTGCAGATGAGGCTATTAGTGATTTGACCATGGCCCTTTAATTCCCCTTATCATGACACAAAATCAACTGTTTTCTTATTAAAGTGATAATAAGAAGCATGTGAGGAGGCTATGTGCAATAAAGGAAAGAAAAATTGAAGTTAACAAATAGGCCCTAAAGCATAATACGCCTATATGGGAGACTAAGACCGCAGGCCCCCCGAGCAATATTTCGTCGTTGTGTCATAATATTCTTATTGTGGTACTACTGTAATAATTATATGACGGTCCCGGTCACACGGTGAGATTATTGTAATCGTGTCATAGACATTTCTGGACACAACAGCCGAGGTCAAACCAACACGGTACATTGCGTAAGCATGGTATCAGTAGTAAAAAATACGAAATGGCGGTCACACAGCGATTTTGCCCAGTTAAATTAAGACAGTACCATGGTAGAAAGCGGCCCAACGACGGAAATTATCATCGCTAAGTTATTACGACAGAACGCTGGTCCAGCGATGACATGTCGTCTTAAGTTGTGGTCACACGCAGCCTGTTGTAGTACTACTGTAGTATATTGTAGTAAACTACAAAAAAGCCGTGTGGACCCCGGTCTAATACCGTACCATGTCAATATTCAATTAATGAAACACCATGGCTGGTGCAGTGAGAACAGGTGGCTTTATTAGTACTACTGCAAGGATGACATTGATCTCCTAATGTCAACTCAGTAGACTTTATCAAAAGGCCAGGCCGTAGCCAGGGGGGGTGCGGGGGGTGCGACGAACCCCCAAAATGACAAAGGTCGCTTATGATGTTGAAGTTCCGCTTTGCCATGTTTAAGTCCGTGTTGTCAAAAGTTTGTCTTAAAGGTTGGGAATGGACTAAGCAGCTGTTAACGCATCGCATGTACGATTGTCGTTGTTACTATACTGTTGTTTTCTCAACGTGCGCCGAAATTTCCCCCCCCCCCCCCCGCTCTTCATAATTGGAGAAACGACGGTTGTGAAAAATTTTGGGTTCAAAACCGGCGAGCGCAGCTAGCCGAAAATTTTTGTTTGGTACGCAAAGGTCCGCTTCTGGCAAATCCGCACCCCCCCGCATACAAATTCCTGGCTACGGCCATGATCAAAGGTCACATCTCATCTTGAGATGTATCACCTAGCCTATAGCTAGGTGAACCTTGAACTAGCCATGAACTTGCATGTAACTTTCAAGCCCACTGCATGCCTAGGAATCAGCCTGACTTAATCTCTCTGAGTACATATCCTAACCACACTGATGACACATGTCAAGATAATACTTAAAGGCCATGGCCCTTGCTAATAAGCCTCGTCCCCCAAAACCCCATATTTTCCAGAAGTTTGCCAACATTTGGTATCAGAAGAAAGGACTATTGTTCTCATTTACCCGTGAATTCTTAGGGCTAAAGGATGTCTGGTTTGGAAGTTACGGGTGGAAACGTTCCCCTTTTTGGTCGACCAATATTAATTTGACACACACACACTCTATGGGCTGACAAATCACGTTTTTAAGCTCTCGCATCAAAACTTTGAAAAGACCACGATCGGCGCGAAATTTTACAGATGGAGATTTGGGGTGAAGCCCATCTATCAAGATTAAAATGTTTCATATACTTAAAAAAATCAAAAAATCGGGCCATCCTCCCTCCTTTAAGCTGTCAGATTTAATTACAACTAATTGCTATCCAGTAATCTTACTTGCTGTCAATTCAAAGCCAATTTGTTCGCTTAAACCGGGTTCACTTATAAATTAGCTAAAGGCCAAATCCATGTTCCCTGGACTGCATGTGTCGCCATCCATCCCGGTTTTTTTGCCAATGAAATTCACAGTTTGGTGATTTGATCACAAAGAGGTCTTTCGAGGCGCAAGGTCAACCTGTTGACACCTCATATGATTCCTTGGGCCAGTGGTTCTCTGACCAAGTATGTATTAATCAAATGCACATTTGAAAATACCAATGTTTAACCTTGTGTTACTGCACAGCCCACTATGGAAAAGCCATCCCTATTTGTTCCTGCTAAAGCCACGACAAAACACCCTGATAGTTTTGGAAATTTCTGTTCTTGGAAGATCACACTGCAACCACCAGATGAGGTACACAAGGATCATGAAATGCACTTTAATCTAAACCTGGGCCATTGGTTTTAAGCATAAGACCCAGGGGAAAGGGAAGCAATAGGGCATAAAGGGAGAAAACACAGGGGTTCAAGGCCTTCATGGTCAACGAGCGCAGCAAAGACGGCTCAGTGTTACAACCACTCTTGCTTAGTATGACAGCATATATACATCCTGTCTCAAAACACACCAACTTGTACAAGGAAAAAGTTGCCACTCTTTGACAATTACAAAATATAGTTGTGATTATGATACTTATCACCTTCAAAAGGCCAGTCTTAGTTTCAAATAACGTTTGTCCTGTTCAAATGGTTGTTTAATCTCGAGAGCTGTTTGTGAACAACGAACGATGTCGGGCATGGAAGGCCAACTTTTGGGAACATATGACTCAATTGACTGATTAATATTCCACAGGTACGTTAGACGTAATATGGCATTTTCATTGATCTTCATGTAACAGAAATTCGGGTTGAAAATGCTTTTTTGTAAAATGGAATACAAAACAGAATGAGACTTTGGTGTGTGAAATGGTAAACAACAATTGGTATCTACTATGTTGGGTACAAAAAAAAATCACAGTTCATTACAAACGTCGCAAAGGATCAAGTGAAAAAATGCAATGGTAGTAGAAATTATGTTTATTAAAAATTTTTTGGATTTATGACGATAAATATAGTTTGAAAAAGACAATTGCCTATCTATTAACCCTAACCAGGACCGGGTCGTTTTGCCGACCCAACGGCCCAAAATGCAACTAAGGTTTGCAATATATTTTTATTTTTAACGGCCACGATGCAACGAGAAACAAAATTTTGCGTTTCATTGCAGCACGGCCGTTTTTCCCGGCACAGGAATAAGTAGCATAAAGCGTTAACGGCCCAGAAGATGCCACGAAGAACATCGCGTAAATTTTCCCGGGAAGACGGCACAGTAAAAGAGGAACATCGCGTCATTTTCCGGAAGACGGCCCCGATGCAACGAGGAAAATCGAGCCATTTTCCGGAAAAAGACGTCAGATGCAACGAGGGACATCGCGTGCTAATGCAATGAGAAACAGGGATTCTAAATAAATAAAAAAATAATGGCAGCGTACTGCACACTATCTGCAGGAAATTCTGTAGCTTATAGTTCGACAGTCGTGCGTGGCGCTATTACCCTACGTCATAGTCGTGCGTTGTGGGCTGACATTACGATACGTCCTGCTCGGTTTACGTCATGAATTGCGTTATGCAATATTAAAAATAGGGCTTCATCGAAAATGGTGGCGCTATCCCCATCGATATCGAAATTGGTCTATGGGCATTTGTACAAGGTGTCACCCGCCTGATGAAAGCATTGCCGCCTTCTGCGGGCAAACGTCCGAAATGCAGTGGAAAAGCATAGCTTCATTTTCCCGGAATGACCGTCCCAGTGCAACGAGGAAACTCGCGTCATTTTCGGGAAGACGGCCCGAGGCAACGAGGCAAAATCGCTCCTTTTCCGTAAGACGGCCCAGATTCAAGGGAAATCGCGTCATTTTCCGGTAAGGGACGGCCCAGATGCAATGTGGTGCAATGAGAGTCATTGGCGCGACAAAAAATAGTTGTTGACGCCGAGATGCAACAAGAAAATTTTCGACCGGGGCCACGTTTTCGTTTGAAACCGCATTGCTGTCTCGGGCCGCCGTTAGGGTTAATAGGCTATATAGTCACATGTCTTTTTACAATGCCACATCAAATAAGATAATAATTTAAATAGGTCTAAGGGACCGGGACTGATTCATAGTTTTTGTTTATGACCCAAATAGATACAGAGTATTCAAGATTTGTTATTTGTATATAATGTTTCAAAAACAATTAGTGTTACATGCTATACCAAATGTTTGCTAGAGGAAAGGTAGGCTACATAATTTTTCTGACTAAAAGTATTGTTCAGCTAATAATTCCCACAACTAAGAGTCCTCAGGAGATGACAATGACTTGAAATATATAAATAACCAATGCTAGTTGAAGTAGAAAAGTTGATGAAACAAGTATGTTCACTCCCAGGCGTCAAGTTGAATACTGAAAGTTTTACTCTGGGATGAAGATATCAGTCCCAGGCTTACTATACCTAAAAGGCCATGTCAAAATCCAAGGACAACCCCAACTGGGAATTGGATAGTGCTACATTGAATTAACTAGAAAGCACAAAAATTACTGCCAAGTGATTACCAGCTACATGTATTGAACAAGGCTGTCTTGGCTGTTGGTTCCTCTTCCAAACCAGAATAACATTTGCAGCACCGTAATTTTCACATTGAATGTGGGGAAATTGATTCATAAATGGCTAAAGCTTGAGTTCTACTAATGGACCTGATAAATTAATAAATATTTCAAGTGAAAATTAGGGTTATTAGAAGAAGCCTACTTGACTGAAATTTTAAAATATAGATATGTTTAAAAGTAGTTGTTCAAATATTCCCTCTTACAGAGGTAGAGTGAGTGTGCCCATGGACTGGTGAGTAAGGTCAAATGCCTAAAGGGCTAAAACTGGTAGTAACAACTTTCAATGCTAATTAGTGAAATGGTTAACTTGAATGACATATACCAGATGATCAAGGCGGCCCTTTACTTTGAGCATAGAGTTTCACACTGCACAAATCCTTTGCCTAAATGGCATGCCTTCGCCATCACCATTGGAAATGCACTAAGGCGGATGACTTTCGAGCAAAAATTCTGCAAAAAACGGCTCCAAAAACGGCCACCAAATTACACACCGATTTCGGGAGATATACTCTATACGTCCCTTTGGCCGCAGGCTTGTTTGGTCCCCTACCCCACTACCCAAAATTTTGTCACCATACACTAAGAAATGTAGAAACCCCTGAGTTACAAAAACACACACAAATTGGGACTACATTCCTCGTGGTCATTCAGGCCTATAACCCTTGGCGCTGTAGCGCAAGGTTAATAAGAAGAGATCTGGTAATAACTCTCCGGGGTCATTTAGGCGCTCAACAAGGGCTCAATTACATGTACTTGCATGTTCATAACAAAACAGATAGGCCTTTCATGTAACAAGGAGCTCAAATTTTGAGCTCATGAAATACTGTCAGAAGCTCTGTCGGTAGGAACTCTGGAGCAATAGCTCTTAGGAAATGAAGTATGGGGGAGGAGGTTCTGGGGGATTCGATGCCAGGACCCCCAGCTCGCAAGCCGCCAAGCGAGCATTTCCTGCCCATATGGACTTAGTGCATTTTCTCTTCTCAGTGCATTAGTATTTGTAGTGGTTGTAGTATTAGGTACTGTGGAGAAAAATGGGGGAGGTTTATGAACCCTTCTCCCTCTCTGTTTTAGCAAAGGTCCTGGGAGAATAAGGAGAGAGAAAAACAAGAGAGAAGGGTTGGAGGTTTGTTGGGGATTTGATCCACCCCACAGTTGATGATGCAATCACATTATGTGCCATTAGGATTTTGTAGTATTGGGTTAATTATGGTTTGGAGGTGAGAAGCACACAGAGAAAAACAAGTTTTGGTTTATAAATTGGATGGCTTGAGGGTTGATGACAGAAGATATAACATTTGCCAAGATCAAAAAATTGGCAAGTCCAAGATGGCCCAATATTTTCTTGGCAAGAGCAACATTTTCTGGTATCCGCAAAAGCCATCCAATATAACTAATATTATTAATTATCCCTAACCCCCTTCCTGTTTTAAGCCTATATCCCAGAAGAGAAGGGGAGAATTAAAGAGAAGCCAGAGAAAGGTACAAAGTTTGGTGTGGATTAAAACCATGGCCAAGGAACCCTCACATATCAGGCCCAATGCCACTCAGAATAGCAAGCCACCAGTGCATTTTCTGGTGTCAGCTTTGTACGAGTTCGGTGTGTGCAAGGATTAAACCCCATCACGACCAAAACTCACTAAAACCCACTGAGCTGAGGCTAGAAAATGCACTTGAGCTGAGGCTAGAAAATGCACCAAGTCCAAAAAGATGCGATGACGTCATCGCACCAACATTGATACGGGCACGAAATCGCTGGCCGGGCCTGCGACTCCCTCATGGCTTGTCATCCCTGCTCATGAGAATGGTGCGCCGGAAGCCCCGGGTTCGAATCCAGATATCCAATCTTCTTTAGCTTCTATCCCTTTACCACTTCCCTTCCTCTCGGCTAGAAACCAAAAAAGTGTTAGGGTTAAGGTACAGAATAAGCTGCACACTTGACAAATGACCTTTGACCTCCACACCTGTGCAACACACATATACCCCTTGTATAACCATACCAATTCTGAACTTGATCTGCTGCACTAAAAAAATAAACATTTTACCCAAAAGCGTATATACCAAATGTTTGACACACAGACACACACACAAACCATGCTGTCATAAGGTCTTTTCAATTAAAATTTGATGACCTAAAAATGGTACCATTTGCTTGACAAGTTGCATGACCCATATATTTGTGCATCTTGTGCAGTGCTAGGTGGTATGCCCTAGTCACACAGCAGTATGCCAGTAGCAAGAACTTTCTGATGCATAATGTGAGTTATGCTATTGTTTTCAACCTCATCATCAGTTTGTAAAAACATTAGCAGAGAATACAAGGTCACTGACAGAGTACCAGAGAAATTACCATACACTGGCATGCGATAACATGATTAATTACCCACAATCCCACAGTACTGAGGTCATTACAATTGTATTACTAATATTAGTTATCTCAGAATGGTTTTAGTCATACAGACCATACTTAGCCTATAGGAAACCACTTAATTTGCTATTATGTAGCCCATGTGATAATACACATTTAAAGTGGGTGGATGTGTAAGAATGCATGACTGGTTGGACACAAGGTCCCTGGTTCAAGTCAAGGTTAGGCTAGATGGTGACGGATTGGGGTGGATACTTAATACAAACTACCTTGGGGATGAGTCACTAAAACACTAATACAAATATCATTTTCAGCTTTATGGTATATGAATGACTTTTTGTGAGAGAGGCCACTTTTTCAAAATTTTCTAAAATTTGTTAAAAAATAAGGCCATTTTCTTTTTTCTTTTGTTGCTGAATAGGTCAAAATTTTTGCAGAAAAAATGGCAGACTTGTGTTAAATTTAACCCAAAATTGAAATCTCCAGTATTTCTATATGTCCCATTTTCACAAAAATTGGTATACATACAGGTAGTTCAAATACGGGAACTATTAGTCATATCTACTGTTCAGCTCCTATTGGCCCTATTTTATAATGGCACTGTAATAATAATAATAATAATAATATTTAATTCTTATAACATGCGACAAATCCACCAAAGTGCTCAGGGTGCTGCTGTTGAGCGCTTTAGGCTGCCACAACACAACACAACAAGTAAATCCAGAACAACAGGGAAGGCTATGGGAAGAAGTCTGATTTTAGATGCAGGAGGAAACCAAAGTTCTCAGAGAAAACATGCTAGAAACGGGTATGGATCGGCAACCACATTCACGTATGACACAAGCTCTGCAGGGGGGTTGTACCCGGGCCACATTGGTGAAAGGCGAGTGGATGAGCCACTATACCAGCCTGCCCTCCCTGCCCGCCCACTGTCCAGGAACTATTGGGGGAATGTTAACTCGAGTGTTGACAAACAGAAGGACGTAACTCAGCACTGAAAGAAAGAATTTCTTTAATTCTGCTTTAATACAGCTTTTGAGAAATGTGATGTTTAATATTTTCTACTAAGCAAATCTATTCATTACTCAAAATGTAAATATCTCATAAAGCTCATATGGTACTGTAAGCAAACATTATATAGGCCTAAACTTTAGTAAA
>JAMKCH010008296.1:0-38563 GCA_023653785.1 Ophioderma brevispina
CTCTGGAATGGGCATATAAACTTAGTACATACATGTGTGCTTATAGGACTATACCGATATAAATTACTTAATCACACACTGACCACTGCATCAGTGCAATGTATACACACCACCAATGAGTTGTTTTCGGCGATTGCTGGCCACCCGGCTGGCCGGTACCATTTGGATTACTTTTCCATCGTGCGCAAGTCTCGTTTTTGAGTGCAGCGCCAAACGTACTGCGCATGTGCAAGGAAATTCCACAATCGAATTCATCCGCATTTTACCGCGAAATTTGTAACCAGTGTTTTAAACACATGATGTGATGTGTATCTTCCAACTTTGAAATACCTTATCTCTGGACTGGGAAATCGTATGGATTTCTATTAACAACAGGATTTAAAGGTAAGTTATGCTCTACATCATGGGTTATTTTTATTTAATTTGGAAAAAATATATTGTTTTTAGATCACTAAATAATCCATGTGTTCCAAATCTTATTTGCAAAGTTCGGTCGTATCTGTAAGAAATTTAGATTTTTGTATTTTCTGTCCGTAAGGACAAATTATATTATAGCACAGGGGGGGGACCGTGGGCAACAAGCATTTGCTCATAACACAAAACCGCAAGTCGTGGAAAAAAAAAAAGAAGGGATTAGCTAAAATTTTTCTGAATAAGCTTTTCTCAAGGATACTAGTGAACAATGAATAAAACAGAAGGTGCTGGAATGACGAATGCCCCTTTAAAAGAAGTCAATGAATGCTGTGAATAATGTTCAAACCCCCCCCCCCCCCCCCCCCCCCCCCCCCCCCCCCCCAAAAAAAAAAAAAAAAACTCCTGCAAAGTACCATGCACTCCATTAAAATCATTACATAACAATTAACTAGTTTGCTTAGCATAACCTTTTTGTCTTTCATTCTCATTTTAAATTGGACATTACGTAGATCAACTAACTAAAGGTTTTGCTCTGTACAGGGACTTGTATCCACAATAAGCAACACCAATTTAAGTCATCTAACATAGTCCAAGAAGTACAAAACTTACCTTAAACAGGACTCTTACAATACTACAGAAAAAGAATCCGCAACATTGTTTTTCATCAACGGCGCAAAAATGGAGCTAATCGGATTACTTTTCAACTCAGAATTATTTACTCCATACAACGTCATGAGTGAGTGTTGCCAGTTTTCTGAGTTTTTAACGGGTCAAGTCGACACATCGTTGGTTATGTTCATCACAAACATTAACGATTCTCCCCTAAGCACTGTTGGGGTGGGGAAGAAGGTGACACACGATGACACATGTGGTGGATTGGTTTTAAGATGGCGTTCGCTTATTGTGGATACCAATTCCCTGTACAGCGGCATAACCTTTACGTTAGCTGATATACGATAATGTCCAAATGATAAAAGATGAATGAAAGACAAAAGGTTATGCTCAGCAGAACTAAACAATTAACATGATCTAATTTATATTATTATGGGAATGGGATGTAATTTTCCAAATTCGTGAAGTTCCTGTAGCTGTTGATCAAGAAACTATCCGTCAACTGCGCCAGTTGACGTATAGAGACCCAGAGGGTGTAAATTCGGGCGGCCCTGCGTTGCTGAAGAATTCGAGGATGGACTTTGGTATGTAGATTAGTTTCTCGCCAGTCGACTGCACTTGCAAAGACTTAAGCTTCCAGATGGGATAACTTTTTTCACTGAGGATGCTTAAGCAAGGATTAACCGGTCATGTTTTGGTTTAACTTTCCACCCATTTCTGGTACCTTAAAGGCTGACTCAGATTTCCTTATGAGGGCGCACTCAATTTTCAAACAAATCGTGTTTTTTTGCATCCAGACAGATAATGCTTGTCCATATAATAATCACTGTGTGAAATAACTAAGCTCAAATCTAAGTCCTTCATACAGAAAATCACAACTTTGTTATAAATTTCCGGATCCGGAAATTTTGTTATGCACGGTATCCTAGATGCATTTTGTTTACTGCATGAAAACAAAACATCTGATTCATCTCTAACTTTGGAATTAAGCATTTTAGGTTGCTATCTTTATTTCTAGTTGTCTATTTTAAATTTTATCTACACAAAAATATTATATTTCGAAATCTCTGAGTCAGCCTTTAAGACTTCTAACCGTAAATGCAGTGGCATTTATACGGTTAGATATTTCGAACAATGTAACTATTGATATTTATTCATGATGTTGCAGCGGATTAGAATTTAGACCTGAGCAGAAATTGCAATACTTGGGTCAGGAGTGCTCTGTCAGTGTCTGTCAGACCAGACAGCGCACGGGCAGAGGTCGCGTTTTTCTGCGTTTCTGCGTCCAGGACGCCGATTTTGGAAAATTAGCTAATTATCATGGACGCACTGAATTTCACAATCAGAGGGGTTTGGGGGTCCAAAAATTTCAACTGGACGCAGGCAAACCACACACGTCCGTGTTACTATGTGGGAATTGAAAACCTCCCAAATTTATTTCTTCCAGAGATAAAAAATGTGTACCGATTCACAAACCTCAATATTTTTAAAGCGCAAGTTTGTCTCAGCTGATTTCTTTGCCGAACCTGCTAGATATACATCACAGGTTCTTCATTCATAAAACTGCCTTTGATGTTGCCTATGAACTGGGTTAGCCAATCAAAAAAATTATTTGCTGACCAAAATTTCCATAAATGACAGCTCAACCAATCAGCAAATGGCAAACCATTTCTGAAACACATTCTTGACATACTAAGGAGTATCCATCATTGCCATGCTAAGGGAGTCCAAATGGCCGACCGGACATAAAATGATTTTGACGCTAAAGCTTTTCCTTCCCTCAATAAGTTCATCCTTTTTAAGCTTTCAAAAAATCAAACCCTGTAATTGTTAGTCGCGAAATATGTTGTCTGTTTTGATTATTTGGCTTTTGAGTATTTTCCCAAAGTAAAAAACATTTTCTTGGGCGATGTATTACAAGGCCTAGGCTAAACTAACAGAGTGTAGTAACATGACGCCTGGTGTGAAGCCCTTTTGTTGTATGTTGCCGCACAAATGTTTGGAACTGTGATGCAAGGTGATAAAGTGCAAACTTTGAATAAAACATTTAAAAAAAAGCCTTGTAAGCATATTATGATTTAGTGAAACTTGTCTTGGGATAAAAGTTATATTTCTGTTTGCCTTCTTTCTTTGCTTTGCAGTTTTTTTGTTTGCAACCAGAGTCTCTTTTGATTTTTGTTTTGGAAAGACTTCATATGTACCCCTCTTGCCAAGTAAAAAAATCTACTAGTTGCTCGTCCTCGCGCGCATGCGTTTTGGCTGCCGCATCAAAAAAAGTTTTTTTTTTCTTTTTATTAATTTCTGTTTTTTTTCTCGCAAATTCATCGAAAATCGGAGTAAATTTCACATTTAGTTTCGCTAAATTTGTTCTCTTATGGCAGTCTATTTATGCGTACGTCCTTTTGGAAGCAAAAACATACCTGTGATGTCTGAAGACAGTCAAATTTTGGGAAGCTTTGTTGCCTTTGGAAATGCCCATCCGCCATCTTGGAATCGGCAATTAAAAAAAAAACAAAAACTGCCCTCTCCTCTTTTTTCAAAGTTAGGAACGAGAAACAAGTTTTTTTATTTTACTTGTCCTATCTATTTCCATCGATACAAATTTATTTTACTTTTGGCCTGTTTGATCAAACCCGGAATAAACAACTAAAATAATAACATTTTATGTTGCATGTAAATTATATGAAGAGGGGGGTACATATGATAGTCTTGCCTTTGTTTTGTCAATATTTGGGAATTTGATGACACGTCGCGGTAGGGCCTTTTTGGATTGAAGGTGAATTAAACTTAAAGATGCACCCCCCAACTGCCCATCTCATTGGAGTGAATTAGTACACTTCCGATCATGACGTGGAGCTATAGCTGAGCTAGGAATTTATGCCATTGTTCGAGAACCAACTTTTACCACTCATTGCACTCACATTTGGACCCCTGTTTTCTGGTTTGGACCGCCTTGTTTTCAGACTAAAAGGTGGGTTTAAGGGGTCCAATTACTTCACTGGACCCCTTACTTTTACCATCAGCCTACCCCTGCGCACGGGCTACGTATACTGGCTAGATTGCACTTTTACTTCCACTCCAGTCCAACTTCAACTTCCCGGAACTTCAAGTTGTATTTGCTTTCTCGAGATTGCACGACCTAAAAATAGCACTCACCCTCACCCGCACAGCAGTAATGATTTAGCATCCAGTCAATGTCAGTTATTGCACTCTGTGCTGTTGAATTAAGGTGCCTGGGTTAAACCAAGATGGAAGTGGTGAGAACACGTCCCAATCCTCTTCAACACCATTCTCATAAGCGCAGCGCCAAAACGTCACGACAATGGCCCCAGTTCCCTCTCTGTCCGCCTTGGACACCTGACACCCACCTTCCATGGCGTGCACAATGCACAAGTGGTTTTCGTGCACTTTTGTCTTACACAGTCACCTCCGACACAGATATTAATTTGACACATAAACTAAATACTTGGGGAAACCTTGTGTTTCGACAATCCGTATAAGAGACGAGGGATTATTTCATGTTTGTATGGGGATGTCCTAAGGAGTTGTGCAAAAAGACTTCGTCGTCTTTCACTTATAATAAACAGAGTTGTATATTCTTACATGTCCTTATATTCTTAATATTATCAGAATTTATATTGTTTTACTTAGTTCTTCCATGCAAAGTAATATACTGCACGTAAACGGACGGTTGCCTGATTGTATTTTGCAGGTACCCTTGATTATAATCGAGTAGTCCACAATATGATGTATCAGCTGATCAAAACACGTGATTGATCCTGTGAACCATTACGGAAACCATTGACGGAAACAAGCGAAAATGGCTGCCCAGGTACGTGAAATTTACCAAAATTTATGGCTTCCAATTACAGGATTTTAAATATTTTTCCTTAAAAAAATAATAATATGATGCAGGTAGAACCCGGAGATGAATTCAGTATTCTGGCATATCCTTCAACACGCAGTGTATTCCGTTGAGGCGGCCGAATTCATTCGGTGGTGGAAAGTGGTATAATCGTGATAATGTGCCACACACTGACACAGCCTCCATCCAGTAGGGATGTCAAAATGACACTCCAAATTGTGTGGAATGCTCCAGAAGGGCATAAACTTTGAACAATTTCTTGGCATTTTAAATTCAGGAAAATATTTTTGTAAACTCACCCAAATCACTCCAAAATGGTCCTAATTAACCCGACCTCTTGCTCACTGTTTCTTGACATACTATACAATCTGTTGGACCTGTATTTTTTACTGACTCCACTAAACTGATCACAATTTGCGTGATTTGCAGCAGGTATGCGATCTTACGTTTTTCAGTCTAAGTGCTAGTACAACGGAGTCATACTGAATTTCGGCATGTCAGACGAGTCATCATCAATCTTTTGCATTTCACATTTACGAATCGCCCCTCATTCTAGTATATAACGACATTACATAAGTCAAATCCGTGTAGCACGAATCCCGACAAGAATATCTCCAAATACAGACTTAATATTTATTTTCATCGAAGAAACCGAATTGCAGGAGATAAGATACAATACACGAAGGTGCAGATAATAACTGCGGCCATTAGTTTATTTTTTCTTAGTGTAAATTGACTTCCGACGCAGCACTGCGTCGGCAAGTCCATGAGGCTATACACTTTATACAGTGCTTGATTGCTACGGCTTTTCAATGCATTATTGGCCTTTACGTCGTGCCGACCACCATTCAAAAAACGACGTAAAGGTTCCCTGTACTAGTCTAAGTGCCAAATCTGGTATCGTATGGGGTCAGGGGTCAAGATGTAAAGGTCAGTGGAGAACATGTGCTTTGGCTCAACAAAAACTAGTCTCTTGATATGCTTGATGAGACCGCCCGCTATCGGGCGCTAATGTTGGATAATGTCTTGTTGTAAATTTGGAATAGAGACTACGATACCTATCTTTCATGAATAATCGATCCATAGTTTAGTTAATACATCGATAAGTCTTGGTGCAAAGCGCATCGTTAAATGTGCACATTCTAAACATGGAGAGATTTAGTGACCCAGTTACATGGAATAACAACAAAAATGTTAAATTAATGAACCACGGAACACGCCAGATTTTGACATCCAATGTGCAAAAGGAAACTAGCATACTCAAGAACACGTCTGTATTTGATTTTTAGATCAGAGCATCGTAAGTACGGTCACAAGCGGTATTTTGAGTTGTGAGAACCACTTTTTCACACCACACTGTTAAACGGATTCGAAACTAGAGCACTTGTTGTAACCTCAAGGTCAGAATACGATAATGTCCAGTGATAAAAATAACGTCAGACCTGAGGTTAAATCAATTGGAAATACCTTTTGACCTACATGTCAGTGATTGCTATCACATTTATACACTGCCATTTATCATGTTATTTTAGTCAATTGTTTTGCCAGTATGTGAATTACACTTATTAATTAGGAATTTTCTACCATAGGCCCTGTACTTAAGGAAATTAAAAAAGCATCTTATTTGCATATTTTCTACCCACTGCAGTTGGTAACCACCTGAATGGATGCAGCTGACATAGTTACTGAATGTTTTAATCTTCTATGTAAATGAAATTGAAAGTCATTAATGAAGCTTGTTTATCATTTTTGCATATTAATGAGCTGGACTTTGTCATTTTTCTGAAGCAAAAGCCTGGTCTATTTGGTAAAATTGAACAAGAGACCTTGTTGTCAGGCCAAAATAAAAAATATGGCTCTGCACAAGGCACTAGTTTTGGTTTTAAATGATTGCCCAGCACATGTATAAGGGAAATATTTCAAAAGATGTCAGTTCCTCATTTATATTAGCATTTTTTCACAACCCTAAATATGCAAGTTAGTCACTTTCCCTTATTTGGCCTTATTTCAGCAGAAACTTAGCAAATTGTGGAGCACATAAAAATTAATATCTCCTGATCCGCTTCACCTGCAAGGATGATCTTGATGTCATTCTACTCCAGAAGCAGAGAGGAATTCGTTTCTATATAGAAATTGAACCTATCTCAAACTTCAATTTTTCATTGACATCCCTACTCCTAGTGGCCTTGACCCTGGCATGACAGAGCACTGCTGACACAGTGACAAGTCCCTGTATAAATTCATTCCCCAGGGTCTTCCCCTGGGCCTGACACTGACAGGGATGGGAAAATGTTCAAAAGTCAACATTTCACAAAAAGTACACATTTTGCCATCTTGGCAGGTGCTGACATTTGAACCTTGATGTTTGACCTTTTTTTGGCAAGTTATTTTTGGCAAGCTATGGAGTATGGAGTTCATTGATGAGTTATGTTTTTTAGAGTTAATTTTTAGTGAGTTATGGATGAGTTCATTCATGAGTTTTAGTAATTTGTGGAAGGACGTTTTATCTTTCTTCTTCACAGTGGTGGCGACTTTTGTTTGGTCCTTTATCATTTGGCATGTCTCACAGTAAAGAGACCAAAACAGTGTTATTCCTATGAGAGGTCCAAAAAAAGTAACATTAGCAGTAAACTTCAGACAGGGATTCCTTTTCATCAAAGAAAAAAATAGTATGGAAAACATTATTTATGTAAAGTATTAGCCTGTAGTTTGGTACCAAATATCTCAATCTGCATTTTATTCAATCTGGTAAGACAATATCCATGATTTAAATATTGCTAATGTGTCACATTTGGACGGACACACACTGACCAAAAATGTCCGTCCAAAATGTGTCACATTAGCAATATTTAAATCATGGATATTGTCTTACCAGATTGAATAAAATGCAGATACGCCGGGCAGTGCTTTGTTCATTGCCCAGCGTTAACGTCATACCGGTACCGTATGTCAATCATGTTTCAGGGGTCCCTGTCAGTCTGTCAACATATTTAATCACTCAAGATCGTTAGGTGTGAAATGGGCCGGGCGACACATTTTTGTGTCGGATCCCATAGCATTATTTATGTGCTGTGATACTCACAACCTAGCTTGCCGTGATCTTTTCAAGATCCACTGTTTATTCCTGAATCACTTGGCGATTGAAAAAGAAATTGAAGATTAAAAAGTGAAGTCGCCCAGTAAACTATGAAATATCGCGGCAGTTGGCCATTTTATTTTGTACACATGGTGACAGGCTTTCCCCACAAATAACGGTGGTATGGCATCATGCCTTATAAGGCAAGCGCATATGTAAAATACACAATGATAAAAGCGAAGGCCAGATTGCATAATAATGCATGACGAATCTGCTATATTTGCTGGGTGCGTATGGATGAGTTTATTAACGAGTGTAAGGTTTTTCGAGTGATTTTTTGTGTAGTTAGAGATGAAGGTTATCGAAAAGTTTATTTTTGAAAGTTTTATGGATGTTTTTTTTTTTTTTTTTTTTAAAACCATACAAAATTGGTGGATTTATGGATTTCCTCGATTATGTATGTTTTAGATTATTTCTTTGTGAGTTATGGATGGAGTGGCAATTGACTTGATCCCGTATATGAGCTCTTGATTAAAAAAGAATATTGCCTCTCCTCCATGGTTCCTTGGAATTGGGCAAATGAATATGAACATCCCATCTTCGGAGGGGATGTTAAGCTGACGGTCCCGTGTACAGAGAGTCACAACTGTACATGTGAATTCAGTCAGTGGCCAATAAGAGTAGGGTTAAACCCCTGATTGTTTCCCAATCCTCCCCAGGGCTAGCATTTCGGCAAAATCCAAGAATCGATTCTTCAAAGAGTCTCGTAATCCAGGTGTGTTTTTGGCCCCCCCCCAAATTGTAAAAATCTGGCCAATTTTTTACTATAACTACCCTCCATCCAGCCCCCCGGTACTAATTTTGGCATTTTTCAGGGCGTGGATCCGCCCGTCATGGATACACGCCGCCCCAGATCCTGACACCACCACAACATTACCAATGACTTATGTACTACGCTAAGAGATGGGTTAGCCACTCGTATGTTATGTGCCTATACTTGTTTAAATATATCAAAACAGATTCCTATAGAAAACAGGCTTTGATTTTCTATCATGCAGTGGCGTAATGGGCCTGCCCGCTCTGAGGTGGCAAATTTCCCCGTTTTGGGAGATTTTCCCTCTCGGGGGGTCAAAAGGCCAATTTTTCCCGGTCAAGAGGGCTAAAAACGGCTACATTTAGCATGATTTTTTGCAATTTTCTTCCCGCCAGTCGTCGGGGGGGCAGAAACCGCCCCCTGCCCCCTGCCCCCCCCCCGCCTGTACGCCACTGCTATCATCATAGCCATTCATATTTATTTGCATGATTTTACCTTAAATTTTGAAAGAGAGGTACTTACTTGGTAAAAAGAATATATTTTTGAAAATATCTTTTTAAAAAAAGCTATTTTTGTTTTTTGAAAATGTTGAACAATACAGTAAAAGAGTTGTTTTGTTCTACTCATATTACTTTTTCCAATCCACGCAGCATGATTTACAGTTGAAATGACATGTGAGGGATGTTCTGGTGCTGTAACGAGGGTGCTCAACAAACAGAAACCAGGTAAGCTTGTATATGGTGTACTTAGTATCCTTGTGTAAGCAAGCAGAACCCCTACCATAACTGAGTATCCCAACCTTTACCTGTCTTGAAGATTGACAAAACTATTAAAGGTGGGTGAACCGCTCATGTTCCAAATTTTATGTTTGAAAACTCTTATTACAATTTTTAGTTAATTTGGTCCAAGTAGTTTAGATAGAACGCAAAATGTGTATTAAATGGGCATGGGCCCCTTGGGGGGAGAATGGGACAGTGTTATGACTAAGTGGTCGACCACATTGAGTACCTATTTGTTCATAACATATGGGGAGACATTTCCAAGACCAATTAAAAAGGACTTAAATTTCACTGGAGTACTCTTTGACAACAAAATCTTAATTTTGAAGATCCTGAGGAATACACTACATACTATGCAAAGAACCAACCTTTTATAGATGATGTTCCACAAATGTCATGTGACTGTGATGTTTCACTTTCCAAAGATTACTAAGATTCAAACTGTTGTTGGTACATGTAATACACAATTAACCTATAGATGATGTGACAATTGATATTTCACTTACACAAAGAATCATCCCCATATGACACATTATGAATAACACAACTAACCTGTGACAGTTGATGTTTATTATTCACTAATCGATCCTTGTTCAGATGATGTGTTTCTTTAGTGTTATGAACAAGCATCAATCTAAATATGATGTGACCCTGAGCTTACAAAGCACAGCTTACCTGTTAGTGTTTGAAGGGTTTCAGAAAGATTATACCACCTGTACATATTCAATGAATCATGCTAATATTGAAAGTCCCCCAGGACATTATTCTTGATCACAAACACCTTGCCAGGCCCCAGCCCGCAGGTCCCCTTTTTCTTGAAAATTGTATAAGAAAGTGTTGGTAAAAAAAAGATTTATTTTTTATGAAAACAAGTGATTTGGGGGCTAAAATCTAGCCACTTATTATTGTATAAAACGAATCTGTAATATTAAATGTCTAGAGATTGATAGATTGGCATCATGATTTAAAACTTGTTTTGCTAAGAATTAATAAATCTTGAATTGTCTTCAGTTTTTAGCTCAAAATTGACTTTTTGACCGACAAGCCATAATTTTTTAAATTATGTTATTACTATCTTTCGCATAGAAGTGGTTGCGTTTTTGTTGTACTGAGGGGAGGGGTTGTCAACCATTTTGCAGTCCAAACCACTCCCTATAAGGCATAATATTGGAGATTTCATATGAGGGATTTGTGTGTTTTGTATCGTTTTTTTTTTTGTCTAAGTTTAATAACAGTCTATTTCTGGCTGTGTGCCAGCAACTTCAGTCGATGGTTAATATAATGATTGGTCATTTTATATTGTATTTTTTGTTTTCGCATGTTTTTCATGCGCGGAATCTAGGGAGGGGCGGGGGGGGGGGGGAAGGGGGGGCGCGCCTCCCGGTAATTCTGCAAAATCTTGCAAATCAGCCCATTTTGACAGTTTAGGCCTTTCAGCCCCCCGGTAATTTTGACGTTTTTCCTTTTTCAAATCCGGATCCGCCCCTTTATTTGACTTATACTTCTAACAGGTTTGCAGAAATTTAAATTACACTTTGGTTTGGGTGGAAATATCGTAGAAATGGTCCATCTATAAGTGCACTATGGGCAACTAGTTCTTTGGTGTATGTATGGTTCATAGATTTCTCAAAAATAGATCATTCTAAACATATTTAGCAATCATGATGGTGAACTTTCATGCTATGACCAAATTTATGGCAAAAGGGTTTATCCATTTTACAGAACAAATTTGGAAGTCGCTGAATTTGATATGATGAACCATCACAAGTTTTTACATATACTTTTAAATCCATTGCTTTTGATTCTATATTAACATTGAACATGTTGTATCAGTTTTTATCAGATAAGTGAAGATTTCATTCAAGCATATGACTGCCTTGTAAAAGGTTTTTGTTGAGCGAACAATCTCTTCAGTAGCTCCATAGAAATACTTCAGAACACTGCAAAGCACCAGCTATGTTTTGGTGTGGTGAATTAAGCTGGGGTAAGTTTATGGTCAAAGTTCAACTAGATCAAATATGGTCAAACTTGAAACATTGTCAAATGATTCAATAGCTATACCACCTTGTATAGCCTACCCGTCTCCAAAAAAACTGTGGTAGCAATCAGAAAAAAAAATTGGTTAATAGGAAATTTCAATAAGTCATTCTTACTTGACCACATTTAAAGACCAGACCGAGGCAGGCTTTCCAATGGTGTTTGTTTCTTCTCATTTGCTTTTGGTCAATCCAGAGATATAATCATTTTTTTTTAAAATTGGCACAAAATGGATTTTGGTGCCACTTTTATGCATGGGCAGAGATTTTGTTTTGCCAGTCCATGCCATGCGCCTTGAAGCTCACAAAAGATCCCAACTTGACAAAAAGAAACAAAACACAGATAATTTAGTAAACAAAGGAAGCTAGTTTTAATCGCACATGTTTTATAGTCAAACATAAATCAGTTTCAATTATACAACTCTTTTTTCATAAATAACACATAATACAAATATTTATTGCAACGTCAATGAATGTAGCTTTGATTTTAAGTTACAAAGATTGGGTATCTGTTAATCATGCCCAGAAGGAATGTAATTGCAACCAACCTAAACCCTACGGGGACAAAATCCAATGAATGTTTTACAAATATTGCAGAAAATTTATAAATCAGAAATAAACCTTAAAAAATTTTGAATTTGGAAGCAGAAGTATCAAGTGGTGGTTAGGAATTGCGTTTCATGATACTTTCATCCGTCATAAACCTCTGTCCTCCAGGTTGCTGTACGCGGCTGTACGCTCATGGTCTGATGGTTCTCTTCTGACAACCAACAGTAGGTCGAATGTTATTCACATTTATCTTAAGCCAGACATTCCGCAATTACTTGATCATAACTAACTTCACCATTTACGTAACTGTTTTCGAATTTTTTAGAGTTTCCCCCTTAATGAAGTTAATAATAATAATAATTCCTTTTTAAAGAATTTTCATATCTTTCAAATTGCTAATAACTTAGTGTTTACAACTAATTCGTTCACCGTTTTCACTCAACCAGAAGTGCACAACTCCAGCTCGATTTTTGTGTTCCACCACAGTAAACTGGTTGTTATTCTCGATTGAAATAAAGCAATTGAGATGAACCAAAAAATCCTGGAAGCCTGGTCTTTTTCTCCTTGATTTGATATACAAAACGACATTACCTTATGTGGAGATAATAATATTGAAAAAATCGGTTTTTGATTGTACCTTTTTTTTTATAGACATGCTGTATAATAACCAAAGTCCACAACCTAAGTTAATGGTAACATTTGGGTACACATTTAATTAATGAGTGATTTGTGGTAGCATATTGATATCTACAACTCGGTTTTAGAGATGTACATAATTACTGTACTGACTCTAGTATGTCGCCACACTGTTTTTAACCTAAATGGGCCATTCTTCGGGCTGTCACAACGTGACCGAGTTTGATATTTGCCTCCAGACAAACATAATCCCGCAAAAGTGGAAAAATTATTTTGGTTTATATTTTGTCCAAACCTAACCACTAAATGTTTTTTCCACTTTTTGCGCTAGACTGGTTTATTTTGTCATGGAGGCCAATAAAGTTTGGTCACTGTGTGGACATCCCAAAGAATTGCCCAAATTACTTAAGATTTAGAGGGTGTGGGGTATATGTGATCTACTACCAACTAGAACATGGAAATTACAGCATCACAATTTCAGTCTTTTCAGAGTGTAATTTTTCCAGATATTTCTAAGGTGTCAAATGAGATGTGTATCAACAAAGACCTGTAAAAATTGATGTATTCAACCTAATTAATTTTTTAAAGAAAAATTTATCAAGAAAATACCTTCAAACAGTATGATTATAACAAAAAAACAGCAAAAAACTTATGGTGTGATTATATAGGATTTTCTAATATTGTCTTTCAGATTTCTTTCAAAGTGGGGGGGTAGGAATTTAACCTCAGCAGGAACTATACTCGGGTCAGTAACAGTAATTATTGAAGATGGGATTTGGGGAATTTTATTGCACCTAATATTATATTGTAGTATTGTTTATGTGTGTTCTATCATTTTTGCTATTTGACTTGTTAATATTATCATTACAGTTAATTTGTCTATCACCATTTTCATTTCAAGAGATTATTGCTAAACAACAATGGGATCAATCTTCATGCCACAAATGTGAATATGACACAGGTGACCTTTATATCGGTACTGCTGCTAAGGAAGGCTTTTTATACTCAGTAGTGCAAAGGTTATAAAACTTTAGAAAGTTGTGTTAGTTAATATATGCATGTAAAAAGTTTACTAGAGTCAGATTAACAATTTGTTGGACAATCAAAATGCACGCTCTGTTTAATCAAAACAAGCTCCTTTGAGGATAAGGAAGTACTTTGATTTTACAATTCATTCTGTGTAGTGAGCTCTTCCTTAGGGCTCAATTTTTTGTCTAACAAGTTTTTTATTCAGTGACTGTAGAGATACTAAGGCGTTTGATTACCTAATGCTATGATCATGAGATTCACCTCTAATCGTCCGTGTATTTTTATCTTTGCATATTGATGTGATTGTATGTGATAACGAATAGTTTCAGTTTAGTGCAATTTACTTTGGGGGTGGTCTTGTTAATTTTTTGGAGTAGCATGGTTTTTTTATTCAAGTTTTTTTACAGTGGCACTGGCACATTTTTACAGAATATAAAATTTCTTCAATTTGCTCTCAAATGATAGTCTAGGCCATTGGAAGAATAGAGATACATTTTACACATAAAAATAACAGTCAAAAACAGATGGGGATGTTAAGAAGATGTTAAGAAGACATCCAGGTAACTTGTAGGCTAACTTTTAAGTTTTCCATAACTTTAATCAAAAAATGTGTGTATTACATGAATATCGTAGACTCATACTCAGTGATATAAAAACCACAAAGGTCACAGATTGGTCAAACAGGGCGCATGCCATGGGAAACATGCATACGGCATGCGTTTTCTTGTGTTAAATGCCATTTCTGTTGTCTGCTGAATTAATGTCGCCGGCGACATTAAATTTAAAATCGTTCTGTTTACCCATAACGACACTGATTTGCGCTTAATCATTTCAGGTGAGGGCTAATGTATATAAAAGCTTTACAACCATGCAAAAATATCAAGTTGAAAGATCTTGAGGGTGCACTATTTTTCAAATGTGCCAGTGTCTCTTTAATTGCATTGTTAATTATAACAAGATTAGTTTTTTTATGTCATAAAGTTTACTCTTACTCTTGGGCTTGAATTTAAAAAGGCACATTTTCATTTCAGAAGACATTGTTTTACATGCAAGTTTCAAGCCAAAGTAGTTTTAAGGCAGCCAGTCGTAAGTCAATGCTAGCAAGCTTCTTTGTTACACAATCAGTGCACACTGCCATACTGCACAGAAACATCCTGTGACCCCATGCTGTACTTTTTGACAGCCCCCCCCCCAAAAAAATTGGTCATTTTTCTGACTCTGGACTATTGACACCTAAAGAGTGTCAACGTGTCCATTTGTTGTTCTTGTGCTTGGGGGGGGGGCACAGCATGAATACTGTCAAATTTTGGTGAATCTTGCCTACTTTTGAACCATGGTTTCATGCCAAGAAAAATAGCCTAACAAACAAAAAAGAAAATTGCTTGATAGAAGCGCCAACATCTATATTTTGAAAATACCATACTCGTAATATTCAAAACTTTTTTTGAAATGCATGGATTTTCATTCAAACGTTAATTTAATTGAAAATTTTGATTGAAAAAAATCAAATTTGATATTATATATTAGCAATCCCTCTACACATTACATATATTGGCCATCACTTTTGGTCCAACCAACATGCAGCCGAGTATATTTGGTTCAAAACAATAGGAAAACAACCATTTACGAAAATTTCTGGTAAATGCCGCATGTATTAGGCAAAATCTTGACATGTGATAAGAAAACCGTGGTCAAACTTTTCTCCATGGTGACCTTACTGCTGGCTGAAGAATTCAGAAATATAATTATATCAGGTTCTGAGTGTAGTCAAAAATTAAATCTTACAATTATGCATGTAATTGCCAACATTGTATCCATTTCCCCTCTGTTAAGATCCCTTGCATTGGAGGTCAGCAGGTTTACTCCCAAAAATGTAGAGAATGCAATGCAGTTACCTGCAGGAATACTTGATTATCTCAAGGAAATGCACTGTAGTAGTACTAAAATCTGCCCAATAACAAATGAATAAACTTCGACTTACAACTGGCATGATGCTTCATTGCATATTAGGAATAATAAAATGACTGAAGTAATAGCAATGAATTTTGTGTATTAAAATGAAATGGTGCTCTATAAAGAGCATAAAGTTTATCTGGTTTATCATCTAGCATACGCAGTAATGTCCAGGTAACTTAAGATTAGTTTGTAAAAATACATCAATGATAATCTAGTATATGCAGTATATGTCCAAGGAACTTAAGATTAGTTTGTAAAAATACATCAATGATATTATTACTGACAAACTGTTAAATAAACAATTGGCCCTATAAATTTCCCTAATCATGTACAAATGTATAACTCTGTTGGTGATTGATCTGTGGTAATTTCCAATAGTTCAGGCTTATAATATCTTATTCTCATCAGCGTGGTGGCATTTGAGTAGTAGCATTGAATAATTTAGGAATATATCCAGTTCCATTAAAATCAAGAATATATTCATGTGTCATCAACGTACCAACGTTTTATCAGCTTCAAATTTTACAAGTGTTATTGTTGGGATTGAAGCCACAAAATCAGAAGTGGTATATTGGGTATACAGCAACGATTCTCTGTATAGCCTGCAGTGAACATAAAGTACAAGTCCATTAGGCTTTTTGAAGTGTAGCAGATGCAATAGGAGGGCACTGCACAGAGTGGGTAAAACCTTTTGAATTTCCTGGATTTTATGGGAAAGAGCAGCTGGCCCAGAAAACATAGATTTTGACATCACCATTGGTTTAACATGTGATTATGAAATCTTCACTTGTCGTAAATATGTAATCTGGCCAAACTTACACGCTACTTTGTGTTGCTATCTGTTCTGCTGTACCAAATAGGCATGTTCAGGACTGTTACCACATTGCACAAAGGTTGGCCACCATTGTTGTTTTTCCCATGAAGAATACCCTATATTCTGTCCACAAAGCTTCAAAACGCCTAATGGGCATTTCATCCCACCACTGCCACCAAATGTACCTCTTTTCTACATATTGTAGGTAATATTATACATATATAATAAAGACTAACAACCATCTCACTAAATTGTATATTGTCTACTTTATTATCATGTTCTTGCCATGATTTTAGCCTGTGGCATTGCTGATGTCACATTCATTTTATAATTTATTGTTGCTTGCTTTCTTTGTGAATTTAATATAACCATCCAAACTTTCAGCTATGATGCATGAATATATACATTTGACTTATAATTATGTTAGATGCAATATCACAATTATCCAATGCTTGAATCTTAAAGCATCAGCTTCGTCCAAATAGATTAGGGGTAACAATAGCAGTTCTGATGGTCTCCTTGGTGTTTTGCATAGTTTACTGAGTGATTAAAACTTCATCTGCTATCAAATTTTCCTCTTCCTAGTCACATGTGTGTACTCTAGTATTGTAGCTCAAATTTGCCTTTTGCTGAGAATAGAAAATCAAGAGTGACTTCAATCTGAAAATATTTTTCAAAAAGGTAAAGCACAAAGTTCAGGAGTAGTTCACTCCATGGGAGAGGGAAATTACAAACATACTGTACATACCTTGTGATATGAGCTCCTGGTTGGTTGGGACTTTCCTCTTCATTTCTCTCCTTGTCACTGGTCTCTGCTTCTTTGTCCCCCAGGGCTTTGTCAGAAAATGGATTGAAGACAAAGATTACAGAAGGTCTTCGGGATTATAATAGTTATAAAAAATAGGGCTCTTTACAGAGAACAGTGCCTTGCAACAAATACTTCGCCAAAATAAGAAACGAATATACAACATGACATACAACATAATAAGGAAATCGAACAAATCCAGAGGTAACAAAATTTTGAGTATCGGGAAATGTTAGTGTTTTCAGGAGCCACTTAAAGACATTGCTGGAAAGTGCCTTTTTATTTAGTAATGTTAATGGGAAGCTTGTTCCAGAGCCAAGGACCAATGATGTTGAATGATGTCGCCAAATCTATGCTTGGTACGAGAAATAACAAGCCGCGTAACATCAGAAGACGACCATAGCCTTTGTTTTGTACCATCAGAATTGCTGTCCAATACATTATTGTGACCATAAGGTATGACGGAGCCTGTGCGTGAAGAGACTCGCACACATAAAGAAGAATTTTGTATCCGACATGTTCCTTAACCAGCAACCAGTGAAGAGTGATTAAAACTGTGATGTACTCTGGTCACGACCGCATGCATACACTAAACACCCAGCTGTATTTTGCAAGCGCTGGGACCTTTTGAGATCTATATACTTCAATGGTGTCATAAAGTAATGAGCATGAATCTTCATCATGGAAAATGAAAGCAGAAGGAATCTTTCCTGCCATTTCCATCCAGGTTTTTACTTCTTCCCCTTCAGATGGTTTGGCATAGAAGCAGATATCCTCCATACCTAGGTTTTCCAAAAATTCTCTTGCTTAGTTTGGTCAATTTTTGAGCCGTCAGCATCTTCCTGTATCTCATTTAGCTGGCTGATATATGTCTGGTATTGCAAACATTTTCTCAAAAGTTGGTGATTGGTGATTTCTGACCCACTTGCCAGATACCTAGGAAATGGCAGTCAAAGGCAGCATACTTCATCCTTGTTGTTAGCATGGCAACAGGACTCACAAAAATCTCCACATAGTGTAGGTATGTGTACCATCCAGTAATTCTTGCAAGCTACCTTGGGCACGTAGAGAGCATATTTCTTGAGGAACTTTCCAATTCTGCCTGTCCTATCACTACTGGTAGTGTTTTGTCAGATGTTGCCAGATGAAAAGGAATGATGGTGTTGCCTGTCGCAGGTATTTGCAACAAGTTCCAAATGATTCATGTGCATTGTGGAAGCACCAATCATCAACACTAAATCATATACAACATGTGTTTGTATAACATAAGCCTCATTGTCAATCGTCACATCTCCAGCTGAGATAGAAACCCAGCTTGTGTGGTATTGCCTGGTAACGGGTACCTTCGTTAGATGTCATCATGTCCAAAATTAGCTTCCTTCTCAGGCTGTTTTCTGTAAGTGGTCCCAGGACTGGTTCAGTGCAGGGTTGTACTTGGCTGGCCTAAAATTGAGAACACTGTGCTGCAACATAGGTGAACTGGTTTAGATAGTCATCAAACGTAGGCTGTCAGATCTGCTTGTTCTTCATCTATGAAGAAAATTGGCGGTCACTGAGAACAGAAAATTAAGAGTGATTTAATTCCGTTTTCAAAAGAGTAAAACACAAGGTTCAGTAGTATATCACTAGGGGTGAGTGAAATTTCAAATATGATGTGCATACCTTGTGATGAGTTCCAGGTTGGTTGGACATTCCTTTTCATTTCTCTCCATGTCACTTGGCTTACTGGTCTTCATCGATCGTGGATTTGTCATGGATGGTGTTGAAGGTCAGAAAATGGATTGAAGAACCACGATTGCAGAAGATCTTCTGGATCTAAGTCACAGATATGGATCTTCGTCATGGAAAGTGGAAGCGGTAGGTAGCATCCCCCTTTTTACCTCCACTGTCGGCCATTCCCATCTGTACCATCCATGGATCAACCTCCTCCCCTAAAGATGAGTAGGCCCGGAACCAGGTATTCGCCATACCTACATATCTTGGGGGTGGAATGTTGGAACACTTAGAAGATTTTCAATTTACTCCTGTACAAAATTTGGTAGACGTTTTATATAGAAGTCCCATTGATGCAAATGAGGTATTGCCATTCATTCCGTCAAGCACTACTGCACAACGTCGTACGACGGAATCAATTGTAATACCTCATTTGCATCAGTGGGACTTCTGTATGAAACGTCTACCCAAAATTTACCCCCTAATTTTACAAAGTTCCCCACATTTCCCAGACGTTGGACCCAAACATTCTGATTTCAGCACCCATCAAATTATAGAAAAACATCTTCAAACCTTCCCCAAACTTCTAGAATAGGATTCTCGTGTAAAACCCTACTACATGTACAAATCTTCGGTGTGTCGTCAACAAGCCACCATATACAACGCCCACGAGACTGCTATTGCCACGTCAAAAATACCGTCTGCAAAGCTCTGCACCGGGTTCTCAAAGTGATTTGCGTAAAAAGTAAATTTCTAAATGTGGCTCATACACTGAGCCTTATTGTTTGCGACAAGTCAAGCATTTTAAGACAAAGTTTAAACTTGTATCTTCGAGTCCAAATGAAGCCCGGAGCAATAATTAAAGGGGGAAATCTACAGGAATTGCAAAAGGAATTCTAAAAAAGCCCAAAATATGAAATTCTGATGTGTTTTGGCACTATTCTCGCATAGAAATACTCAAATAGTAGGAGTTCACGTTAGTCCTCAACAACTGCTAATGCAAAGGTGTACAAGAAAAACACTCTCAAATGCCAACTTGTAATACAAAATGTACTTCGCCAACTTCTCAAAAAACTACTAAAGGATTTTGACCAAGACACAAGAGACCTCCCACCTTTGAAAGGAGGGAAAAGGTTAGACTATAAACCTCCAACAAAACCTGACGGAATGCAGTGGTAGCGAAGCAATCTTAGTTCCCAAGAAGCTACATAATGTATTCGAGGTGCACTCTACAGAAGAAACAGTTCTGACATTCATAAACCGGTGTGAAAGCAGATATAGTCCGGCGGGAGCCACAGTCCGGGGCTCCATAGACCTACGGAATAAAGCGTTAAACTAATGTTGCGTTAAGAGTCAACTGAATCGATTGCCCTATTGTTCACCATTGTTCCCGGACTATGAGTACAATTACTTCTACACCGGTGTGGCAGGAGATATAGTCCTTCGGGCTCACAGTCCGGGAACAATGGTGAACAATAGGGCAATCGATCCAGTTGTCTCTTCACGCAACATTAGTTTCACGCTTTATTCCGTTGAAAAAAAAAAAAAAAAAAAAGGGGGAAATCTACAGGAATTGCAAAAGGAATTCTAAAAAAGCCCAAAATATGAAATTCTGATGTGTTTTGGCACTATTCTCGCATAGAAATACTCAAATAGTAGGAGTTCACGTTAGTCCTCAACAACTGCTAATGCAAAGGTGTACAAGAAAAACACTCTCAAATGCCATCTTGTAATACAAAATGTACTTCGCCAACTTCTCAAAAAACTACTAAAGGATTTTGACAAAGACACAAGAGACCTCCCACCTTTGAAAGGAGGGAAAAGGTTAGACTATAAACCTCCAACAAAACCTGACGGAATGCAGTGGTAGCGAAGCAATAGTTCCCAAGAAGCTACATAATGTATTCGAGGTGCACTCTACAGAAGAAACAGTTCTGACATTCATAAACCGGTGTGGCAGGAGATATAGTCCTTCGGGCTCACAGTCCGGGAACAATGGTGAACAATAGGGCAATCGATCCAGTTGTCTCTTCACGCAACATTAGTTTCACGCTTTATTCCGTTGTCGTCTATGGAGCGCGGACTAGCTATGATACCTGCCGGACAATGATTACTTTCACATTCTGTTGGGTTAAATAGCGTCACATTTATTCTGCAGTCAATAAATAGCCCCCCATTTTCTTCTGGACATAGATTTGATATGCTGAACGCCGTTCATTTTAATGTGAATCCGTGGACAGAGCGTAAAACAGACTACTTGATTCAAACAAAGAATACTTGTGATTCAAACGACTGTAGCTCGATCTATCATGCGAATGATCTTTGCAGGAAATTAAAGATATAATGAACTAAGTTTTCATGTTAGATATATGTTACGTAAAAAAATCAAAATGGCGGACACAATCAAGGCCTGTATTAAGATATTTTCTTGCGACTTTGGGTGACATTATTTGCGACCACTGCTCCTCTTGGTCTGTCCCTCAGATGTTGTTGTATTTATTGTACCTGATGTTTTGTAGGAAAATAAACTGAAACCGATGAAAATCTTTCATGTCCCACTTTGCAATAAATTTCGGATTCCCCTCAAATCCTCCATGTAGAGCAAGTAATACCCATGTTAATGCCACAAATCTTTTACAAAATTATAGCTTAAAGGCTGACTCAGAGATTTCCTGGGGAGGGCGTCCTCAGTTTTCAAACAGATTGTGTTTTTTTTGCGTATACATAATGCTTGCCCATATAAAAAAAACTGTGAAATAACTAAGCTCATATCGAAGTCCTTTATATAGAAAATCGCAACTTTTTTTCAAAATTCCGGATTTAGAAATTTTGTTATACATGGTATCCTATGCGCTGTTATACTGTGCATAAATGTGTACTGTGTGAAAACAGAAAATCCGATTCATCTTTAACTTTGGAATTGAGCATTTTAGGTGAGTATCTTTAGTTCCAGTTGACTAATTTTAATTACTACACAAAAAATATATATTTCGAAATCTCTGAGTCGGCCTTTAAACCACTAGCAATATATTCAGCTATATTCCGATACAGCATAAAATACCTTACGGAGTCCTATGGTGTCGGCTAGCTGCCGTAGTTATTTGTGTTCAGTAAGGAACACAAATATGCTCGAGGTTATGCTCGACCCTTTCTAGCATAACCTCACTTGCTAAAAGAGCGAAATGAAGTCACTCCTCCCTTACCCGGGGTTACATTAAAGACACTATCGGTGATTCACTCAAAAGAGTCAAAATCTTGGACATCTGCAAAATCAGCTTAAAGACACTATCAGTGATTTGAAAAATTCGAAAAAGAAAAAAAATCATCAAAATTCAGATTTGTGCATGTCTGGAACAAGTATAGGTATCCTAATATACCCTGCAAGTGATAAGACCAAACGCAGCCTAATAAAGACAAAATCGGATATTAGTCATTATTGTCACTTAAGACACTTACTACAACACATATTTGAATGGAGATTAATATCTTTGAATACTGCTGTTTTCTTCCTTTTCTGTCAATTTTTCATTTGGAAAAAAATACTTAGGGATATTTAGTAGACTTAAACTTCACTTTTAAGCTATTCATGCAAATTTTAAATATTTTGACTCTTTTGGGCGAATCACTGATAGTGTCTTTAATAGCTCTTAATAGTGAAGGATAAGTCTGTAGAATTCTCATAGGTTATTTTTGCAACTGAAATATTGACAGAAAAGGAAGAAAACAGCAGTGTTCAAAGCTTTGAATCTCTATTCAGTTATGTGTTGCAGTAAGTGTCCGTACGGACAGTAACCGGGACAGTAATGACTAAAATATCCGATTCTGTCCTTATTAGGTTACTTTCAGTCTTATCACTTGCAGGGTATGTTATAATAGCTATATTTGTTACAGACATGCAAAGATCTGATTTTTTTTTTTCGATTTTCTGATTTAGCAAATCACTGATAGTGCCTTTAAATAGTATCACGCATTAGTGCTGTAAAGCAGTTTGGTCACCTCAGTTGCTCCCTTTTCGGGGACTGTTCTTGCACGATGAAAAATGTATTTCATTCTTTTTCCGCAAAAACTTCACTGTTGTCAAATTTCAATGATTTTTGTATCAAACCGGGACTAACTAGGCTATACTAACGAGGAGGGATTTACTGTGATATTTAGAAGGTGAAGACAATTATTCCATCAATCCATCATCGTTTACGCGTTGAGGGGAACGGTTTCAATCATGGATTCGTCACCGAAACGAGATAGTGTGCTCCCCATTCGCAGCATGGTCTGGGTAAATCGCCAATATCTGGTGTTGGTGATCACACCTTTGATCCTCTGTCCGTTACCAATTGTATTTTCCAACTCGGTAAGTAAATACCCAGATAACTAAAAACTTGGTCCGATTCTTTTTTGGTCCCCGCCAACTTTTGTTGGAACTTTCCAGTGATACATTGTGAGTGCATTTGCAAGTACAGAGTTACATTGTGGGGGTATTTTGAATAGTGGGAGCTAGTGGTGGTACCCCCAAAGTGAAGTGTTTTAAAACGGTCTATAATGACTTTGTGAGCTTAAAAATGTTTCTGTATGTTTATACTGTGTGTTGTATCCCAGTGGGCAATCGACGCTGGAACGTCGAAAAGACGTCGAGAGTTTTAGAAATTTACACACTATTTATGTCGAAAATGCAAATCGATTTGACGTCGTTCTTAAAACGTCGATTCCCCCCCCAATTGCATGTCGACGTAAATTATAAAAACTGTCGACCTGTTTTCGACGTGCCAACGTCGTTTAGACGTCCGCTCTAAACGACATGCAGCTGGGATGTTGAAGTGAACCTAGTTATCCCCACAGAGACACCACACTATTTCAATGGTCCACAATCCAATAAGGCATCTATACTCAAGTCACCACTCCCATAATGCCATTTGCTGTACACATTTATACCCCCACAATGCACAAAATACACCCACAATGTAGATGTTGTCGGGTATGATTAGTGTTGTGGGTTGTGGTGTGTGGTGTGTGGGCGTGTGTGTGTGTTGGTGTGTGTGTGTTGTAGAATGAACTTTGGGGTTTCATGTGGTCGACAGTTCAGTGCCGAAAATCTTTAACGTCATTTTAAGGTCATGCAGGGTCAGGTCATGGCTGTCTGGCCAATTGGCCATGAAACCTGGGGGGTGTAGCCACCAAGGTTTGATCATAGATTTTTGTTCAAGGTCATTTCCAGGTTCATTCCGAAGGTACAAACCAATGCAAATTGGTTGTAGGTTATTGAAAATTGTTGGATGTGGTCAACATTCAGTGCTACTAATTTCTTAAGGTCATTTCAAGGTCATGTGGGTCATCCAAGGTCAGGGTGTTGAAACTTGGTGGGTGTAGTCAAAATTTAAAACCAATGTTTTTTTAAGATCATGAAAATAATCTGGGGTCCAACAAGAAGAGGTTATGAATTGAAACTTCTAGTGTGGTAAAATTCAGTCGGAAACTTGTGAAGTCATTTCAAGGTCCCCTGGGGTCATCCAACAGTCAAATCGCACAAAATGGTGTATGCTTTAAAACCTGGGGGAGTAGTGACAATTGGATACCAACAAATTCTTAGGTCATTTCTAGGTCATCAGGGCAAATTCAATGTCAAATCACTACAAATGGTGGCATGGGGTCATTAAAACTTAATGGGGTTGTCACATTCAGAATGAAATGGTGTTGAAAGTCATTTTAAGTCAAGGGGGACCAGGTCAACTAACTACAAAATGTATAGGGTTGTATGTCATTGAAACTTGTGTGAACCATTGATACGTTACAATGTCTCGTGGATGTCAAAGGTCAGAAATAACCTTTAAACACAAGAAATAAGCTTTGTGCACAAATGATCAAATTTTATATAATAAACATGTTTTAATGATTTAATCCGATTGGTTCAAGAACTTGTGTGTCCAAAACTCAATACAATTCAATAATATTTCCAATAAATATTACAATCAATGATTGGATACTTAAGATTATGTTGACTAATTATCCAGAGTTAAAAGTACGTGTTGTGTTCACCGATTGATATGTCCTCACAGGAAGACTCCAAAATGACCAGGCATGCCTACCCAAAAATACACAGGAAATAATATCCATCGGAATCTTCTTAGTCCTGAAGATAAATTTCATTCCAACAGTTCAAGACGGCGGGGTTCCCTCGATGCTGTTAATATTTCAGTACAATCCAAGTATCACCACCTATGTAGCGTCTGTTCGGAAAATGTCCACTCATTAGGACAATAAACTCTTTTTGATTGCAAACACCGAAGCTCTTTTGGCTTTGAAGATGGACAGCGGAGAAATGATTTGCACATGCAGCTCATGGGTAATATAATAAACTGATTACTATGTACTGCCCTGATCTACCATGCTAGTGATTCACACCTGAACAACTGGCAAATTTAACCCCTGGCCATGTTCTCCTTATACACACAATATTTCACAACTAGTATTTCCCAATTTTTAAAATAGATATTACAACATCACCATGCATAAATATAGCCTAACACGAGCTGACCAGTGAGGTCTCACATAAATGACATCAACTGCATACATCATGTTACATTAATGACATCATAAACTACCTAATTTTGCAATCTGTTTTGATCTCAGAGCATAAACAAGTTGACTCATTTTCTAAATATAGCATTTTGGGAATTCCGTTCATCACTTGCAAAATATATCTAGTAAATAATACCTGCATGATCTCAATATAGCACTAGGGGAATTCCATTCTCTCTTTTCCATAATAAACAAAGTACTTTTCCCGTGAGAAATCTTTTCTCAAGTAAAATTGAGAAATAAAATAATATTTTTAATCACAAAATGAAGGCTAATATAAAAACAACAACATTTTTCAAGGTCATCTGGGGTCATCCAATGTGTTGCAACATCTACATGTATAGCAGGAGCCTCAGTGGTTCATCGAGAACCGATTATTTCCATCACCACAATCTTCCATGTGATCTTAAAGTTATGTTACTTTTCCTCCTTTTACTACCGCGAGAGAGACCTTTGTGGTTCAAGAACCGCCTTGTCTATATGTTTTCTCCCTCACATTAGCATATAACTCAAAATATTTGAATACAAATTTTGATATAATATTAGATGGCTTGAGGGTGATATATGAACAATGTTCCATCATACCTTACTGAACTCATCTTTCAATATGTTCCCACACGCCCTGGACTACGATCTTCTCAGGATACAAGACTCTTAACCATTCCATTCACTCGTACTATTGCAGCTGCAAATGGTTTCCACGCTGCTGCACCAAAACTTTGGAACAACCTTCCATATTACATTCGTCATGCAGCTTCACTGGCAACCTTCAAACATGTCAAATCACAGCTCAAAAGTTATTTGTTTGATTTGTAAATTGTTTCTCCTTGTTTTCTTTTGTAAGGTGTTCTGATACTTTGTAAGGGCACCTAAAATCATCAGTGTAGTGTAGTTTAGTGTAGTGTAGTAGTGTAATGATGAGCTGGATGAGCTATATGAAAATATCGGATAGGCCAATATCGGGTGAGCCAACCCAGGGATTAAGGTTAGAGTGGTGGTTGGGTGCCATCCAGGGTGTTTTGAATTAATCCCACAATGCATTACAATGTAACTATACTGTACTAAACACATGTCAGTACTTAGGGATAAAGTGTTCAAGAAGTTTAAGAACAAGAAGATATTTCATGATCATGTAAAAAATTATAGCACCATGTAGGCTAAAATGGGTGTAAAAGTCACGTTTTTCACGTGTTAAGAATAGAATATTTGTAGCATGAACACATGACCTAATTGAAGTGAAATTTCCCAAAATCAATGCATTGTAGAATGGACTCAATAACCCTTTAAGTGCCACGCACAGTGCCACATGAGAGTGCAAAAAACGTTTTACTCGATTGTCGTGTTCCCTAAATATAGCGGATTAGAAACTAACGAACGGTAACTTGCCGATTATACTCCTGAAGAAATATAGACATAGGACGTCAGAACTGGCTTCAGAATAACCGCTAAATGAATTTAGGCAAAAGTATTTGGAGAAAAAGAAAATTCAAATTATTTTTTTTCATTAATCATCAGATACATGGCTTACGTACAGCTCCTCATGGCCGTTTTCTGGACGACAGAGGTGATCCCCATTGCAATCACGGGAATGATACCAATTGCTTTATTTCCCCTTTTTGGAATCATGTCTACGAGTGAAGTGTCAAAGCAGTACTCTAAGGACATCGGCATGTTTGTGCTGGCAAGTTTGATGGTAGCACTGGCAGTAGAGGAATGGAATTTGCACAAACAAATTGCCTTGAGAGTGTTGATGTTAATGGGCTCCAAACCTCGATGGTGAGTGGGACAGAAAAATAAAAGACTTGGTCATGTTTATTCGTAAAGTTTTACTTCGGAAAAAAATATTATATCCTTTACGTCCTTAGACGAAAATGACTAACAGTAACAACCTGACGATCACAGCAAAAAAGCGAAGTAGCGGTATTTGTATTGTTAGATCTACCGGAACTTATCCTGTAAACACAAGACAGGGGTCCGCCCCCGTGAATTTTGAAAAGTGGCAAAAAGTGGCATTCAGGGATTTAAGGGATATATTATGGACGAAACATCTAGAGTGAAATTAACTATTTAACAGCATTTGGTGTTTAAAAGGCAGAAGACTTGCTTATTGAAAACAGACTAAAGAGTATTGATTTTGTAGTGCAAAGTCAAATCGATGATATTATAGTCTGATTTTTTATTCCTGTCAGTAAACGCATATTGTCGATGGTAAGAATGCATTTGGAGGGGGATGTGCTGAGATTAAAAACTAACAGCTGAAATACTCAACTTTGTTCAACAGAATATGATGCTTTAACCCATTTTACATGAACTTTTTTCTATCGAATATGTAAAGGCTTCATACCAGATTCATTTGAACAGATTGTCGTAAAAGTGTGAGACACGCTATCGATTCCTTTGTTTGCCGTCAATCAAAGACCGGATAAGGTGTCATGAACATCGAGGCTAGGTGGAGAGGAGGATTAGGCCACGTAAATATTGTAGTTTGTTATGAGTGACCAAAACTCTAAACTACTTAAATGATTGAACCAAGCTGTCAAATATTATTTCTGGAACAAGATGAATAAATGTAAACGTGTCAGATCTTCTAGTATTCCTTAGTGACGTAAATGAACTTCGGTGAGTAAAATTACTTACTCGTATCATTTTCTTATGTTGAATGCTTCAGAGTTTGTTGAAGTTTGATGTTATAAATTAATGCAGTGCATCTGCTTTGTAATATTTCCTTTGTGAGAAAAGGGACATTTTTAATTATGTCCTTAATCTTATCCGGTATCGTGACATGGAATTTCTATTATACTGATTGGGTAAAGTATACAACCTCTCCGAACGAATGGAATCGTCGACACGCCCCAAAAACTTTTAATGAACTGGCAGGAATAAAAAATCCTTCTATAGTTTTACTTTGTCTGTCGTTCAAGGTTGATGTTTGGGTTTTTGACAACCACAGCTTTCCTCTCCATGTGGATGGTTAACACAGCAGCCTGTGCCATGATGATACCAATTGCCCAGGCCGTCCTCGGAGAACTTAAAGAAACTGAAGGCGGAGGAGGAAATTTACAGGTATGTTGAAATGCACAAATAAACCTCGCAATTTGATTTAAAAGACAACAAGATACCAATGCAATTGACATGAAATTTCAAACACAAACATTATATTTATGTGACTGGATGCCGAGGCAAGATCAACTAAGTCACAACTGGATCATTGATTCGCAAAATATTAAAGGGACATAATGGCATGAAAAAAAAAATTGACATAATGAAGGACTTTTACTAAAAACACTTCCCGAGTTTGAAAACATTTGGATGTTTCCATTTACAGTAAAAAACAGGAAGAGAGTTTCCGGCCAGGGGCGGCGCCGGGGGTGACAGGAGGGGCGGCCGCCCCCCCAGAAGAGTTTCAAAATCAGGACCCAAACAGCGGTTTTAAGCAATAAATGCGTAAAAAGTAGGGTTTTTAACCTATATGAGTTAATGGTAGCTTGTTTGAACCCCCCCATGATGTTTCGCCCCTCCGTATTTTACCTGGCGCCCCGCCCCTGGTTCCGGGGGGGGGGGTGCCCAGTTTGTGGCAATTTCTGGAACAAGGATGCTTACATTACTGCCAGCATTACCAAACTTGGAAAGCATGTAGTCATCAGCTGCACCAACCATGGCTTATTGTAATTGTAATCCCGGCTAATCCATCTTTCACTTGCCAGCAGGTCAATATCTTACTACAAGCCCAAAGTAAAATGCATTGAATCGCGGCGGTCTGAATGCTTTTGAACTGTGTCGCAAAACAGGCTAGATACACTGTAAAATTCTGCAGGGGATGTGAATGTGAAACACTGCCTTTCTGTTCCAGAAATTGCCACAAATACCACCTCCCCCTGGAAACTCTTCCGTTTTTACAGGATGTAAAACATCAAAATTGTTTCCCCAAAACTAGTGGGGGAAGTGAGTTTTCAGTAAGGGTCCTTTTCATGATGTCAATTTTTTAAAGCCATTATGTTCATTTAAGCTTAACCAAAATATTTTTTAGGATTAGGATATCTATTCAATTTGGTCGGTAGTTAGACAGCAATTGCTAATGACTTACCAAAAATTTAGAAGATCTACAGCTATTATTCTATGTTGGACAAAGTTTCTTGAATACCTTTAGCAAATATTAAAAGTAGGGGTTACCTTTAAAATTACAATTCTATTTTAATAATTCTATACATTTTTTTAAAAATGGTCAGATCAACTCAATTCAAGATTTGAAAAATAATCTTGAAGAGGAGACGAAAGCCTTGAAGAAGATTTTTCAAGTAGAATTACGGATGGAATGGACTTACAGGACCAAGAAATGAAAAGACATTGTAAGAAAATGTGAGTAGTATTGCTTGTTTTCAAAGGCAGGATATGAAAACGGTTTTTAAACAGAGATGTGATGCGCTGCAGGTATATATGGACACAAAGATCTCAGTTATCTCAATATCTCGACGCAGATGAACTATACTGCCAGGGGCGTCGCCAGGCTAAAAAGCGTATAGGAGGGCGAGACCGTTACATGATTAAGTCAACTATGCACACTAATCCGAAAGAGTGGTCAAATTTTGACCACGAAAAAGGCGTAAACTTTGCCCCTTTTCGGGGTCAAAATTTGACCACTATTTCGGAGAGTAGTGTGCATAGTTGACTACTGCCCGGAAAATGACAAGTTGTTTTGATTATATATAGGTAAAAACACAAATCCTATTTTAACACAATTTATTTCGAATCCCCGTTTCTTAAATCCCCTTTCAGGAGGGGTGGTCGCCCCCCCCTCTTGTCACCCTTGGCGCCCCCCCCCGCTCTCTGTATACGCCCCGGCGGGAGTTCAGGGGCGGATCACCCGGAAGCATGCGGGTTTTAGGATGTTTTGAGTGCCTTCGGAGAAATCTTAATATCATGAAGGATTACGATCTATTTACTGCCACTGGTGGGGTCAGGGGGCGGGGCCCCCGAAGCTCTCAAATTTAGCATCTTTGAGTACCTCCGGAGAGCTTAAGCCATCACATCTTTTGAAAAGCACATGGCCTCTGTGCCTACTTCATGGTCAGTTTTATTGCCCCAACATCATCCAGCGACCATTGAGATGGCCGCCCGGGGCACGTGCCCCCAACTAGCCACATGGCTACTTATATCAGTGGTGGTGTACTAATTCCGGGAGTTTCCATAACCTGACCCATGACACACCTTTTATGACACACGATGAATTCGGAAACCCTCTTGGAATAAAATGTTTTATTCCGTTTAAGTTTCCGATTCATAAGTGTATCAGAAAAAACGTGTGTCAGATGGGACAGGTTACGGAAACTCCCGCAATTCCTCAGTGTATGTTCTACAGCAATAATATCTCAAGGGCATTAATGCGTTTCAATGGTCCAGACGTCAATTACGCTAAACACATTTAACTACAAAGTTATTTTGAATTCAAGGAATATAGTAAAGAAAAGATATTACATGAAGTGACTTTCATGAAAAGGTGTTGCAAAATGGCCAGAGTGACCTTCGAAGAAATGGGCTTTGAATCTGCAAAGGCAATGGGACATATAAACAATGTCACTGTTCACTTAACTCGTTTAAGAGGGGCTTCTAATAACCGGCCCAAACAAGGTGATGTGTTTGGAAGGAAAGCTCTTCCTTATTATCGGCCTACTATCACACAGCAAAGTAACAATATGAACAGTGCAATGTTTACATCATGAGCTGTGCATTATCCCAAAGTGGCACAATTGAACTCACTGGTTGATTGAAGTTAATTGAGTGTATCTCCAGAAAGGCAAAATGATAGAATTAATAAAATCAGAACGGGGACATAGTCACTCCATATCCATATGGGCGCTGGTCCCCTCTTCAGGGTTGGCTTTGACGGCCACTGCACATTATGAATGCGCATACTTCGCAATTCCTAATTATAAAAGTGGATTCAACCAATCGTGTCACTTCTAGTACTTTCCGAAGGTATTATCATTGAATGAGGGGATTTAGCAGTGGGTAGAAAGTTAAAATTCCCTGCTTTATCTATTTGAAAACATGTAGTCTGATAGCAGAAGAAAAATCAATTCTTTACTTATGAAAGCAATTGATATCAACCATAAACGCATTATCTTAAACTCTCAAAACATTCATTTATCTTAACTCTCAAAACATCAAAATTCTCGTATTTGCTTCAATGGTGTTAAATGTATGGCAGCTCCACGTATCAATATGACGAGTTTCATGCGTGTATATCGAGTTTACCCCCTATATGTCGAGTTTACAGCGCAGCCTAGCGGTTTACAGCACTGCCTATCCAGTTTTGAACTATATGTGCCGAGTTCAAAATTCATCCAGAATAAATCATGTCCAGAATATAATCACGCCGAGTTTTAAAAAACTGGACATGGATTTTTTTCAACATGTGCAAACGTGAGAATGAATTTTTTTCTCAACTGGCAAACTCGACATGATTTTAGATATTTTTCTCAAATGAGCAAACTCGACATGATTTTTTTCTCAACATGAGCAAACTCGACATGATTTTTTCTCAACATGAGCAAATCGACATGATTTTTTTACACATACACAAAATCATGTCCGATTTTTCCTCTTTGAGAAAAAAATCATGTCGAGATTTTTGGAAACTGGACTGATTTGTGTCAAATCACCATATAGAGAGCAAAACTCGATGTTTAGAGGGCAAACGACATATAGCGCTGTAAAACTCGAAATATACAGCTGCACACTCGACATACTGCGAGGAAAACTCGATACACGGCGCGTGAAACTCGACATGGCGGGAAAACTCGCCATGATTGATACGTGGGTGTTAAATCTGGACATGATTTATGTCAAACTCACCATATTAGAGAGCAACAATCAGATGTATAGAGGGCAAACTGGACAGATAGGCGCCTGTAAAACTCGACATATAACGCTGCACACTTCGGGGAACATATGGCCGAGGAAGGAAAACTCGATACACAGCGCCTGAAACTCGACATGCGCGGGAAAACTCGCCATGAGTTGATACGTGGCGCGTGCCATATAATGTAACAGTGAGTTTGAATATTACGACTTTTGGCGCGGCATGTTTTGAATACGAAGGAAAACAAAAGTCTTGCCCTCTCTATGTAGAGATGATGCAATATGAAAGTCCAGATTATCTGAGTTTGTTCATGAAAAAGGCGAACTTGTCCAAATATCGATTTTGAAGGAGCAGATTCCGCCTCCTATCCCAACTATGACGAGGTCCAAAAACTTTTCCTCTGGTTGACACGATGGGTTGAATCTACTATAGACATAATTGAAAAGCCCGAGCCCTTTTTGTATCATAAGATGTCTGCCAGTTCTATTCCTGTCAAAGTGACGTCACATGTCACATTTGCAAGGCCCTTTCGTTAACCAACAAAAAAGGGTGTCAACGCCCTGAACAGACCCTCGTTTCAATTTTGCAGCCATTTTTCGCAGAATCGTGATGATAAATAACATCCGGAAGTTACAAAAAAGAAGTCTGAGGCTGGAATCAAATAATTATGTTAGACTAAAATCATGTACAGTGCCTGACCAACTTCAACATATAACAACTTGTGCAAAATGCTTCATGTTGTGTGTCAATATGGAGCTAATATTGGCGGTACTGCGACCATTATAGGGACTCCACCCCCAATCTGGTACTTGTGGCCAACTTCAGAGTAAGTGATAATTAGCCTATCTACTCACCCCTTGAATTCGTGCAATATTGCACGATGAGCACAAAATAGGGTTGTTTGTAATTTTGGACGGTTTGACGTTTCGTTCAATAAGGAAGACATTTTGATGCATTACAATGTGATTTTATTACAAATATGCGTTTAAAGGAGGTCCAACAAAAAAGATATCCAAAATTTAATAATTTTCTATCCTGGTTATGTGGTCCAAATGTTGGTAATAAAATAGCCATACAATTGAACAGAATATCATATCCACTCCAGTTTTTTTAATCTGCAGAAAATGATACCATAATTGCTATAAGCATATAAAAAAGGGAAACACTGAGCAGAAGTTTGATACAGTTTCGCTTCATTTTATTCAATGAGATTTAGTACTGAAAATGCCAAAAACTGGGCGAGTGAAGTAAATCTCGCATAATGCGTTTTGCAAAAAATTTGTATCGAAGTTGTACCCCCACACCCTACCCCCACCACACTCCCCCCAAAAATAAGAAATAGGTTTAAAACTGCGGGGAAACCGAATTGAGCCCACCTGAGGCGTTGTGCAAATGTAAGGCGGTTTTTTTAAAGCGGTGATGATGTATGAGGGATGTTAAATCGGGCCCAAGTATGTGCAGTTGAAAATATGTGTATTACATAATTAACATCTCATTTCCAATATGTCCTGTTGCATTTCTACTACCAAAATGTGGCATTGTATACTTGTGTTTACCGTTTGATAATTTGTTTTGTATATTGTTTTAATGTTTTATGCCCTGATCGTCCAACCCAAAATGTATATACTTTACAGATAAATGAGATTAGGCATTATAATTCTATTTTACAGGTATCAAAGCCAGTTTACATTGATTCGCTGGAACTAGAATACGTCAGTGCCATACACATAACTACCTGGATACGTACGTCCCTTTGGGTATGAGGATATCATTTGGTTGTATTTAATTTTTAATTTGGATAAAACTCTTTAACATTTATTATAGCTTGTACGGGACGGACGCTGGTATTAATTTTGCCCACATACTTAATGTATGGCTTACCACAGGCAGTGGTCTGCCTCATTCTAGCTTGGCTGTGGCTACAGTGGTTCTACATCGATAGATTAAATGGTTGAGAAATCACATAGGCCTACATTTCAAAAATTGAAATTAAAAAAAATGTTCTGATATGCAGTAACGTTTTTCTATAAAGTCAGCAAGCTTATTCAATCTTTCTATAACGCAATATTATCACTTATTTCTACATTTTTTATCTTCACATCTTATTCATAAAAAATCATTAAATTTGTTGGTTTTTTTTTTTGCTTGGGGTGATCTGTAGTAGAGGCGTAATGTGACCATGTCCTATGTAACCTTGAACAATTGATATCTGGCCTATAATTGAATAATTATGAGAAATGTGTCTAGCCTTTTAGTTGCCTGCCGCCGCGTTAGTTAGATATTCAAGGGCAAAGGTCATAACCTTTATAAGACATTTGATGGGTCATAACTGCTCAGCCATTGGGCTAGACGCATAACCCCCGCAGGGCCGTGCGCAAGTGGCTGTAGCCTGCTTTAAACTAAACCGGGGATCCGTCTGCTCATCATACAGTCCACGGTAACTATGTTTTCAGTTTGTAGACTTATGGCCCATCTTTTTCACATTCAGGCGGGGACAATTTAATATGAATTTATTCACCGACCCATCTACCGATGTTGACTCTTAAACAGGAACTTTTATTATGGGCATACCCGCCCATTTTTTGAAAAAATAACGATTTGCATGACGTCACGGCGAATATGATTGTGTTTCTATTTTGCTTCGGGGACCCCATTCATGGAACAATGACGTACGTATCCTACATTGGAAAAAACAACCGATTTCGTCATCGTACGTGCTGTTTTTGAATCAGTAGGGAAGAAGGTAAATTTTTGTACTGTTTAGACATAATAAACGTGGTCATTGGAAAAAATACTAGCACTTTGGGCAGAGGTCATGTACAGAGACCTTGATTTACATTAGTCGGATTTATATAGACCAGTTAACAGCATGTTTTAAACATGTTCGGGGCTGTATCTTGAACTAGGTCGGCCTGAATGTTACACACTGGGTAATTGGATCTGTTAGAGTTTTAAAACTATGGGCCATAACGATTGGCAAGGCATGGATTGGCAGTCACCAAAGAACGTGACGTAGGAGGTTAACTGGTCTAGATTTCGTCCTGACTCGCCCCGAGAAGCAAAACTGATCCTGACACGTGACCTGGTACCTTACACGTGCAACCAAACTATTCATCTCGGTACCGTTTATAACTAGCAATACGGACAATGCAGCCAAGCATTCCGTATCTCCGTTGTCACAGCGTAATCGATCAAGATGTAAGACTATACATGCGGTTCTGTATAGTAAAGACTAGTTTCAGTGCATTTGAAGGCGTAGTAATAGACTTTTTCAATGACAGCCTTCAAGTCATAGTGTGGTACTTTCAATGACGTATTATTATCCAGCCAATCGGGGTAAGACTAATCTTAAATTGTTTTTCCATGCCATGTTCAAAATTCAAATCAATGCAAACAATTGCGCCTCCTAGTGATAACCATGAACAGTAATAGTAGCAGTGTCAGGTAACGCATGAAATTTGAAACATTTAACATCATATGATAAGCATTATACTGCCTCGGTGCCACATCACCATGTGACTGTCATGCACGATCGACTGTCGTGCCACGAATATAAATTGGGCTTATACTACATGACAATACACGAATCGGACGGGGAAGCCTCGAAAGGAACACCCTCTACGTCGCCAGCCATTACTGGGGGGCTCCTGGCCACCAAACCACAGTACACACACGCCGCAATATTGCCTTTTACGAGCTTTAACGAACGAAATAACAAGAATTTAAACATACCTTTGTCGCAATTTTTAACAATTTCAAGGTATTTCCATGGATTTATGGAAGGATGATGTCAGGACTGCCTAAACTGAATTCCAGGCAAGTGTCTTACTGGTGTTGTAAAAATTGAAGGTTTTCGGCCCACTTTGCGTGAAATGAACGCTTATGGTTAGAATACGTGTTAAATGTATAACAGCCGCGTGAGAAAAATCTTTTCGTAAATCAAACATCCAGACAAAAAATAAAGTAACAAACAGAATGTTGATATTATTCGGGTGTACGCGAAAAATTTGAAGCGTTCCCAAAGACCGATCGTATTTGCTGAAAAACGATGGACATCTTCCGATGCGGGTGGTTGATGTTTTAGAAAGGACGCTTCGGTGCCATGTGATCGATTTCGGAGATATGAACAAAATTAGTCTCGTTTGTGCATGGAATGTGCTCCGCCTGGACTATCAGTACAGGTGAAAATGACCGGCGAGTTACAATTTAGACTGAAATGGATACGATGATGGTTTCAGGGGGGCGTAGGCCATCCAAACTAACATGCAACCGCAATTCAAAACGGCATCAACTCGGGTGCTAGTCGGTTTCAAAAACTTACGGTGGAGGGCGGCGCTTACGCATATCGGAACGGTTACACAAAGACTTGACTAAAGATTAGGCCTGGTCACGAATATTTAAATCCAGAATGACCGATTGGAAATTACATATTTTGCAGCGGGGTAATCCACTAACCCGACGTGATTTTGAAGCCAATAAATTTTTTCTTAATTCAATGATATTACTTCAGATCTTTTGAATAAAGGTTAAGAGATGATTTTTTTAAGTCATGCTGGGACCGAGATGCCATAGTAATGCACGTAGCAGTTCCAATTACCGTTTGGAAATCCCCAATGCCCAAATGAGCAGATCGTGTCCTACCCCACTGGATGGTTTCAGGGATTGTTTTGGTTTTACTGGACACGTGTAGTGAGGTCAAGTACGTGACAGGTGGAAACTAATACTTTAACCATGTTGTAAAATGGAATTATTTGTGCAGCCAAGAGAATTCACATTTTTTCTGAGCTACCCAAGGATATACAAATGGAAAACAGTGAATAGTGTTGATTGTTTGCCGTCAGAAAATGATCAAAATTATCGATTCTTGTGGTATACACGTACAAACGTAAACGCGGGTTATAACGAGAATGCATAAGTGTGCCCCCCAGTCTATGTTCGGATGGTGATGTGCGCCGCCACGGGAGAGTAGGGGCGATCATAAGTCGCAGTAGGGATTCGTGTAGACCAACAGGTTATCATTAAGTCATAACACCATAGTAGTAACCCAATCAAATTGTAAATTATGCTACATTGCCATTTCAATAATAGGCCTACGGCAGTGTAATAATCAGTAAATTTGTAAGTTGTGCTTATAATCTACTCAACAGTTAGGCCCAGGCCCACGTCCGTTGCCACTGTTTTCATTTTTTTTTTTTTTTTTTTTTTTGGTTCCGTCCCCCCCATGCTATTAAAGTTCACATCAATATGCTTCTGTTAAATTACATGTGCAGAACTCAAAACTCTTTGGTTCAGGAAACTTCCCTGCAAAGTAATCTCTATCAAAAATAATACCCTTGAAAATACGCGCCATGGCTACAGAGCTATGCGACCTCTTAGCCATGCGCACGATACACTATATATCAAAACAGCCCATATTATAATTATTATACACCCCAAAACCATTGCACTCCTGGATGCAAAGTTATATCTATACCCATGTTGTTTGCGGTCAGATAAACACAACAATTTTGAGTGCTTACAAATGCAGCCATCATTGCTTTTCAGCATGAAAAGCACTTTAACACAGAAATTTTTAGAAAGTTTCTAACGTAAATTAGCAAAATTCGTCAGTCTGTACCAATATAAAAAAAAACACATTCACACAAGGGACACGATAGCAATCAGTAAAGCGCTCGACTCCAGTGTAAGAAAAAAACCTCATCCATGCGTATAGGGAATGCGTTCGAGCCTGTGAGATTCAGCTATCTTGAATTTCCCGCCCGACAAGAAATAACCGCTTGGTTGGTCTCCGTTACACATTGCTATATTTGGGCGAGCGGTCCTGGCGCTGCGATGGTTATCTCGATGTATGTTTGATGATAGGGGAAAGGCGCTGACATCTTGAAATGATTGTAAATGGTTTATGGTATGACAGGGCCACAGTGATCAGCGCCCATTTGTGAAAGCGCTTAGAGGCCGATAGCATAAGGCGCTATAATAAATCTCTGCATTGGGGGGTGGGGGGGGGTTGGGATATTATTATATTATTAATATAAT
>JAMKCH010008297.1:0-30388 GCA_023653785.1 Ophioderma brevispina
GTAGTATGGTGGAAAAAAATAAAATGGGTCATGGCGTTATTATGCTAATTATGTTATAAACACTCGTGTGGCGCCGCTATTCAAAAAGTGGGTTGCCCCCTAAATGTTATGGAAGTAATTTTTTTTTTAAATATTTATGTCAGCAATTGTAAATTATGTATCTGCTCCTATTATGAACCAAATTTGATGAAAAGAGTCAACATGGAAAGGGATTTGGAATTTTGGCGAGAGAAGTTGTATGCTTTGTAAAAATCGCGGTTTGGACAGCCATTTTCAATTCGTAATCCGGTTATCATTTTCCCATGTGTGTGGTGTCGTGTGAGTTGTACCTAGAATGACCAGAGATTTGGTAAAAAATCACGGCAAAAGCTGGGTGGTTTCAGAAGGGGGAGTTCCAATTGGGACCCTCTCTTATGGCAAGCCTAAAGGCCATAAGTATTGCTTGCAAACGCGTGCGAGAAAGTAGCAAAGCGATTGCGACATTTGGAACGCGTTGCGACATTTCAGCAAACGCGTGGCGGTGTCGGCAATCAAAATCATGAATTTCTGTGATCCGTATTTCAAAAAATTAACCACAACGCGTGGCTAGATAATTTGCAACGCGTTGCAAACCTTCACAACGCGTTGCGAGCTAAGGTTAACAAGCCATAAGTGACATAACGTATTGCCGCAACGCGTTGTGAGAAAGTCACAAACGCGTGCGACATGTCGGCAAACGCGTTGCGTGCGACATTCAGGCAAACGCGTTGCGACATTTCAGCAAGCCGTTGCGGCAGTTCGTCGGCCAATCAAAATCATGAATTTCTGTGACGTATTCAAAATTAAATCTAACAACGCGTTGCGACCTCACAACGCGTGCAAACCTTCACAACGCGTTGCGGCAATAACGTTATGACCCTTATTGGCTTCACCAACGCGTGTGAAGTTTGCAACGCGGTGTGAGCTCGCACGCGTTGTGATGGCGTGCAAAAGCGTTGTTGAAAGCCATAAGAGGTCATAAACGTATTGCCGCAACCGTTGTGATCTATTTTTTGAAACGTCACAGAAAAATTCATGATTTTATTGGCCGACCGCAGCAACGCGCGTTGCCGAAATGTCGCAACGCGTTGCTAATCACACAACGCTTGCGGCAATACGTATGACCCTTATGGCTTGTGGACCTCGCAACGGTAGTAAAGCTCACAACGCGTTGGGAATCTGCAACGCGTTGTGAAGGCTCAAAGCTGTGTGAGTTTCCACAACGCGTTCCTAGATACTTTGCAACGCGTTGTGGGTATATTTTTTGAAAAATACGTCACAGAAAATTCATCATTCGACTTGGCCGACACCGCAACGCGTGCTGAAATGTCGCAAACGCCGTGCCGAAATGTCGCAAAGAGTTGCTACTTCTCGAAACGCGTTGCGGCAATACGTATGGCCTTTATGGTTGCCTACTCTCTCCATCATACACTAACGGGAGTGTGCGGAACATAATAAATACACTTAAGTGTTATCGTTAAGAATAAATGTCGTAGTGTATATTTTTACCCGTTAATTGAACTATTAAAACGCACTCCTTTAAACGCATTATGGCTTACAACTTGCGGTGGACATGAGAGTCTTTTCAAAGTAAAGACATTTGTTTGCCAGAGCTATTTTTTTTTCTGTCTTACAAAAATATCGCTAAGTGGCTCAGGCGGGAGAGGAGAAGACAAACAAATCTGAAATAACATCGTTATCAGGCCATTGCCGGTCAAAGCGTATGGTAAATGATTCCGTCAGTTCTTATTACTATGTGTAATTGAATGGGAATTTGTTAAGGTAAAAATATAGCGGTGAATGATCGGTGAAAATTTACCATTTTTTAGCAGTTAATACAATAATGTTTTTTTTAAAATGTTAATCTAGAAATTGCTATTTTCTTTATGAATGTTTAAATAATAAGTCTATTTAAAATTGTAGCGCGTGACTTAAGTCTGTTAAAATGATTACGTCAAGTAAGGTGGGACATACCTGGTGATGTTTTTAGTCGTTACACTGCGAAAGAAACTATCAGACGCAATTACTTCGAGTTCGGGAAACCATGTATGGACAATCAACCAAAATTGTCCAAAAGCAAAATCGCTCAACTTCCCCACGGGACAAGGTGAAACATCGACTGTAGTCGGTTCGATCTGTTTCGTTATAACTTCAAAATATGGTTTAGCTGACCGGGCTACTGGGACAAAAAAATGTTGGTAATTTTTTATTTTTTTTAATCAGGATTAGCATTTTTTAGGGTAAATAAAAATTGGTTTAAAATAAACAAAAAATTAAAAAACTGAAAAAAATAAAGAAATTTAATTAAACAACTGTATTATACCCATGTTTTCACATTGTTGTGGGACCGAGTTGTAATCGAATGACACGTATTTCGATGTGATTTCACCCACATTCAGCCTTGCAAAATTTGTTATTAAAGTTTAATCATATCGTGCCTTCCAAATCTACATGAAAACGGTTTAATGCAAGTTCTAAAATTATTGACGCGCCACTATAAAAGAAAAATCACGAAAGCATTCCACTTTATGGGTGCGATTTAACGCAGCGAAGAAGCCATAGCCACCTAAACGAGCATATAGCGGCGTCAGTTAAAATCGGCCAATTATCCTCAAGTTTCAATTCCAGGCCAAGGCTGTTGGTGATTTTGTCGCATTCAATGATGCTATGAGAAGCCTTATAATTGATTTTCATTGCATTGGGCAATTATACTGCTGTTCGTTTAGGACAACTAGGTCCCCGCTATAAGGTAACAATTCAGATTTTAGAAGACATCGGACCATGTCAAATTGAACAGGATGAAATATTGTTAAAGCATGATGGCTATACTTCAACGTTGAGCAAAATAACGTCTACATGTAAATGCGGACCACATGCATAATACAACGTGTGTCGTAAAGTCTGACAAGAAAAAAACCAAAATGTTAAAAGAATGGTTACAGAATGAAATTGAAATTTTTGAATTTTTTAGGTTTTTTCTTTTTTTAAATTTGTCAATAAATGGGTTAATTTGGTAATAAATAATAATGTCTGGTTTTGCTATTCATGGACTCTTTGTCCAGGATATAATGTAGACCTTTGCTTTAGCTAGGTTTATTAATTTTAAATCTGCCAGGATTCTGCGTCTAATATCACTGTTGACATTTAGCGTTCATATACTTTAAATGTATAGCCTCGGTCTCTGGGGTGAATTTGGGTATGAATCCCACCATCACATACTGGCGTATATGCCGAAATTCGTATTGAGAAACGGCTTGGGAATTTTGGTGTGCAATTTTATTCTGCTCAAAACGGATTAAATATAAAAAAAATATTCCCAAATTTGGACATTATTTTACTGATAAGCTCCTATTAACTATAATATTATATCATTTGTTTTAAAAAAAATAATAATATTGGCAGTATGTGAAAACGAAAAAAAAAAAAAAATAGCAAATCTCCTTACAAATGGCAATTACGTTGCCCAAATTCGTCCCTTTGTGAAAAATGGCAAATCAGATACGATACTCTGGACTTGCGAAGTTAAGGATTTTGGAAATAATACGTTGCCATTGATGCGGGCCAAAGGAGGTTTTTAAAATTATGTCAATATTAGCCCCCAAAATCGCGACTTTGCCTGCATGGGAAATGTAAAAATCGATTTTTTCATGGCCAATTATGACGCTTTCAAAATACTAACGAACCGATTATTGTACGGCTATAGACCAAAAACACCTAACCCTCTTTAACATAATATTTCATGCTTTCGTGAAGAGGCAATTGCAAACGGTGGAGTAAGAGAAGTGTGAAGTACACAACTGTTGTTTGGTATGTTGACTGGATTGTCCAAGATGTGCCAGGTGTATATTCTGTCCGTTATGGACAGAAAGCAATGACTTGCATTTTGGTTCATTCGTTATATGTTTATCTCTCGATATTAATATATAATAGCGGATAGCTTCAGTTTGGATAAAATATAAAATTAATATATCGCTCGAGCAAAAGATCAAAATAATGGGTGCGGCGACCAGATGAACTAGTCTTCTTGTCGAGTTCGATATTTTCTTGTTTCCAGAATATTAAAAAAATAATCACTTTCTTATGACGCAATAACAATCGCAATTGAACAAACTATTCAGCCTTAACAATCAGCTTAAACCTTATATCAATGTTCACTTGATGAGTTGCATGACTGACTCCCCTCATTTGTATGCCTGCCTTAGGATGGTAACGTACGCACTAACTCGCAGAGTATATTTCCCCAATATCTGATTTCGTTTTGGGCGATACGATGCAAGAAATAAAAGCTGTGTGTCGCATACGTCAATGTGATCTACTATTATGTGATCATGTGAATCAAAAGAAAATGTAACCCCCCCCCTCTCCCGGATCTTGATGTCCGTCATGCCCAAAGAGACTCCAATACTCAAAATGTATCGCAGATGAAAATTAAAACACTCTGCTGCAAGACACCAGTTACACAATGTGAATGGCCCTCTCTGTTCTGTTATTGAGGGTGATACAACCTGTTGTTGTTTCATTCTGCCAGCAATGATCCAACCTGTCCTGTGTAGGGGTCTTTCACGTAGACCCTTCAAAACTAGTAACTGTGCTGCAAAAACTGTTCTAATCTTCCTAACTGATTAGAAATCTTAATCATAGACAATACTACTACTTTATCTGCGAAACAGGAAACCTTTGTGATTGAACAAAACAAATTGAAAAGGTCTCCCGAAGCTCTGCTGAAAGAGAATACACTCCTAACTCCTTCGAAATGATTGCAATCTCTCAAAAATGATCTCCTTTGACAATTCCAATCATTCTCCTCAGTAGCACCTTCTACCTAAGAATGAGACCACGTCACATTTTGATGCCTGTCCCTAGTGACAATGAAACCCCCTCTCCAGTCACCAGTACAATCTCTTAACACCAAGTAAGAGATAACGAAAGAGTGGATCAGACAACGGAAGAAGAAGAAAGTACAGAGTCCAAAGAACTCAAGAAGACGCTTCCTACTTGGTGATTCGCTGCTGCTGGATATTCGAGACGAATATTTTGAAGACCACCCATGTAAAATCAATCAGTGTGCCACTGTTTTGGATATTATCCCTGAACTCAATTGCCGTGATGACATCACCTCCTAACCGCAACAAGTCATTCACTGCGGGACAAATGAATGTCTCCAATGGTTCTGCCACTAAAGATATTGTAGAAGCCATGAAAGCTGCAATAACTTTTATCATGATAACTTCCCCAAGTACTTCAGTCTACATTTCTTCTGCGGTAATGTTCCCACGCGCAAATATTAAAGTTGGACAGAAAATCAATTCACTCATGAAGAACTAAGGAGTTAGTCCATCGATTGGGATGCGACTTTCATATATACCGGGCTGACCATGACCTATCGAAATGGCGACACTGATATTTCTCATTTTGTGGATGGACTTTCATTTTCCAATGACCGCGGAATGACAGCTTTCTTCTCCGTGCGTTGTCTGATGGCATCCTGAACTGGTTAAAATAATGATTGAAATGGTTAAATGCCAAAGTAAGAAGAAAAGAACCAGGTCAAGTCCGTCCAAGAAACATCACGTAGCAAAACCTCAACACGCGTGTCGAAAGAAACCGGCATACATATTCGAACATTGGACATCATAATTCTCAAAAACAATCTCGCAATGGAAACCGCGAAAATCATAGGTCCCATTTTTCAAGTTCGCGATCTATGGACTCAGCCCATGATAACAAATATGCTTGTTTTTAACTGCGGACTCAGAAACCATAACCAAAAAACTTGCCGTTAAATCAGTCCGCATACGCTGTCATGGATGTAATGCTCTAGGTTCATACAGAACGGTACAATGTAAAAATAGGGATTTGAAGAATTTTGGCCATGAATGGGATAGTGCGAAAATATCTTGTCAGGAAATATTGTAAATGCAAATCATCAGAAATAACAAATAATGATAAATATGTATTGAAAAACCAAGTCCATAATAACATCCCAAATAAGTGAATAAAGTTGGGGCAAATTCAATATTGTTCTCTGCCAGAACAATTGGACGAAGTGCGTTGTATTATGTATGAAATCATATTGATATATGTCTCTTAATGAGACCCACGTCTGGACTTCCAGTATTCCCCGAAAATGCAATTGATATTCAAGGGTATGATGTTCACAGAAAGGATATAAGACACGGCGGTGGTGGTAGCTATTTACATTAATCACATTCGAATTTTTCCATCAACTACTTGATATCTAATGCCAGCAGAATTAGAAATTGTTGCTATTGAAGTTATAACGTCATAAATCAAAACCTTTATATTGTACTTGCGTGGTACCGTCCTGAATCTAGTATCATGATTTTTGATCATATTCAAAATCAATTTTGGAAAAGATTGAAGGGTGAAAATAAGATGGTTCATTATTGGCCTATGTGACTTGTTATCTTCTACAAATCACCCCTCATGTATACAAAGAAGAGCAATGATTAGTATCGTTTTAAACTGAAGCAATTGATTAAAGAAGCCACTTAGTGACTAAGTATAGCAAATCTCTTATTGATCACATCTACACAACTTGTCCAGATAAGATCTTTAAATCATTGTATTACATACGGGACATAGTGATCATTGTTTTGTGTATGCAATATTGGCAAAGTGCTAAGGATATTTAAAAATGGGCACAAATACTCTGTAAACAAACAAGAAGTTATAAGAATTTTGATGCAGGTGTTATTTTAAAGATATATCAGTAAGGTGAAGGGGCTGAAATTAACACATTATAACCACACTGACTAGCAGTGAGCGATTTTGAATTAAAATATTTTCTGAGGGTTGCGAATCGTCATGCACCATTGAGAAGAAAGCGCGTACGTCAGAATACTTCCCCATGGCTTACCGATGATATTGTGGCAATTATGCGTAAGCGCGATAATCTCACGAAACGCAGTAAGTCCCATTCTCTCATTTGTGGATGGAGTATCGCAAACTCAGAAATAAGTCAACGATATGGGTTAAACATCCAAAAAGAATTATCTTAATGATGAAACAAGTCTAATGATTCTAATAAATTTGGGAAGAGTAAAGGTCGTTTTTTCCTTGAAATCAACGTCGTCTACTGTAATATATTCTACTCTGAAGATGGTGAAGAAAGACAAACCCAAAAGAGGTTGCTGATGGTCTTAAAACGAGTTATTTTGCAGATATTGGACCTAAATTGGCTAGTAATATTCCTGAGGTATAGATGGCGACTTGCACTTCCAAAATGTCCATAATGGAAATCACGGTAAACTTTTAGTTTTAATCCAGTCGTCCAAGAGAAATATGTATCGGAACAGTTTGTTCCTTATTGATAATGGCAACTGGCGTTGATATGTATCTCCAAATTGTTAAAATTGTCTGCAAATGTTGATTGTTTCTCCATTAAATTACCTCAATTAAATTTTTCATTGGAACAGGACCTTCAAAAAATTGGAAACTGCTAGGTTTTGTCCAATCTTTAAAAAGGGGACAAAAATGATCCATGTATTATAGGCCAATTCAATCTTGCCCATTTTGTCTAAGATTATTGAGCGTGCAGTCTTTGATCAGCTTTATCCCTTCTTGACTCAAATACCTGTTGTATGGAAATCAATCAGGGTTTAGACCAGGGTTTCCATAACAGCATTTTCACTTTTAAACCTTACAGAAGATTGGCTAATGCCATTGATAAAAGGCCGATATGATGGTCGGATGTGTATGTTCAGACTGCAAACGGCCTTTGATACGGTCCACCATGGTATTCTTATCAAAAAGTTACACAAGTAATGGTATGGATTCTAATTTTGTTAAATTTTAACAATTACTAGAAAATAAATTTCATAATAATCTGTTAAATGGCGTTAAATCTACTAGTCAGAAGTCTATTTGTGTTATCCCCCACAGGGATAAATCTTGGGCCCACTCTTGTTCATGTTATATTTTAAATGACCTCCCATCTTAGTTTCGAAGTCAATGGTCAGTAATGTACGCTGATGATCCAGCGCTATACTATTGTTCTAACGATATTAACGACATTGTTGCAAAAATAAATGATGATTTGGAAAAGGAAGGTCAGTAACTTTTTGATAAGTAATAATTAAGCTTGAATGTTCAAAAACCCGAATATATGTATAATTGGTACACCTCAAAAATTATCACATATTGTTGATAGTGACTTTGGATATTAAACTTAAGGGACAACGTATTAGAGAGTTAAGGACTGTGTAAACACGCACTAGGTTAATTATAGACGAAACACTATCGTGAGTAAACATGTTAGTATATAGTATAAAAAGTTGTCTCAGGTTTTACTATTTAACGTATGCTAGTACCTTGAATTCAACAAATAATCCAATGTTTACGGTATAAATGCTATAATCGCTTCCTCATTTTTACTATTGCAATGTGGTCTGGGGTACGTGCAATCAATCTCTTTACAATAAGGTTGGCCGGTTTTAACAAAACAGAGCAGCTAAGATTATTAATGGAGTGTAGCAGGTATGCTTCAAGTACACAGCCATAAATGATTTGAATTGGGATAATTTAAAATGTAAAGCTTGTTCATAATGAAGCAATAACCATGTTCCAAGCAGTTAATATCTTGCTCCACCTACATATGTAGTAGATTTAGGAAAAAGGATATGAAATACAAAGAGAAGCACAATATTTTAATACAGGATAAACCAAATACGAATATAAAAAGAGAAGGTTTTACGTAAAACAGAGTGCTAAAATTTGGAATTCCCTTATGAAAGTCTTAAAACTCCGTTGTTGATCTTGCCAGTTTTTAAGCAAAAACTGAATTGCATATGAATTTTGTTGGCAATGTTTTAACTTTTGACTAATTGTATATAAACTTTTGTCTGTTCTCTTATATATTTTTTGTTTCCCGTGTTTCCTATTACACTTTATTGAATTTTTATCTTCAAATGTTTATTGTAAATCTAGTACTGCACTCGTCTAATTATTTTAGGTTTTTATTTGTGTGAAGGTGTGTGTGTGAGTGTGTGTGAGTGGTGTGGTGTGTGTTGTGTATTGGTGAGATGGTGGGTATGTGGTGTGTGGTGTGTGGTGCGCGTGTGTGTGTGTGTAGGTTGATAGGGCGTGGTGTGTGGTGGTGGGTGTTTGTATGTGTGTTGTGTATGTGTGTGTGTGTGGTGTGTGTGTGTTAGAGAGAATAGAGAGGTGGGTGGTTGATGGCGTGTGTTTCGTGCTGGGTGTATCATATGTGCATGTGCGGGTTCATGGTGTGTGTGTGTTGTGTGGTGTGTGTGTGTGTGTCTGTCTCCCCGTGAGGGTTCCAGCAGTAATGTCAGTATGTTTTGGTGTATTTGATGTTTTCATGCGAGTGGGTTTTTATTTTTTAATGAGGCAGAATGTTTAATCTATGTTTGATGAGTCATGTATATACATATACCATATCGTGAGTCTATAATGAACTCTTTTATTTATGACTGAAATGTAATTTATTGTATAACGTTTTAATGGTATTTTTGTTTAATATCCCATGTCTTAATTTTTATCTGATGTAAATCTCTCTTACTGATATTATCATATATGTATATTGTATATTGTCTATTTTAATTTGAATAAACTAATATGTTTTATAACTCTGTACACCACGACATGTGGAAGAACAATTTTAATTGAATCTGTTTTAACCTGTTTAAATAAAGATATTATTATTATGCTTATTATTTTATATATGAATAATATGACCTCAAACATCCAATATTATCAAAGTGTTTTTTGATTTCACTCACTTACTTGGTCATATCATATTAGATCTTTATTTCATTCATCACCATTAGCGTTTCCGTACTATAATTATGCAAAATGAAATAAGAATTTAATACTTCTGCGAGTCGGCAACTGGAATATTTGTACGTGAAGGAACAAGTTCCAATTATCATTTTTTAAATACATAACAATGTTTAAACATCGCGCTGAATGATTTTGATAGTAATTTTTTAAAAACAATTCATACTTTTTATATTATATATTTTTATAGTTTCAAATCTCATGAAGTAAAAACTTAATTGAACACACCAAATTTTAGATTACAGAAAATCAAGGTACATTAATGTGAAGAGTTCATGTTCTGGAACAATGTTTGTTTTGTTTAAGTATTCTGTTCCTTTTGATTTTTAATAAACAAATAGATTTATTTATTTTATTTATTTATCTTTTTATTTATAGCAATGTGATTTTGTTTTCATGTTAGATTTTTAATCAATGTCTAACCCAAATTTTGTATTTTTTATACCACTAAACAAGTTAGTGTTATTTAATACAATTATCAATTGAAATGGGTCTAACATAAAAGAAACAGGTAATTTGCTATCCCAAACTAAAAATTAAAGAAATTGCTATGGAAATAGTTAATGTTGTCCTGTATTTTCAAATCAAACACGTAATAAGCACCTATTTCAAGCGCTTTACACCACGAAAGCTGTGAAACTAATGAGTTATTATCTCGAGTTTTTAAATCATAAAGAATTACCCTCAGACAACCCTGAGCCAAAAGTACTTTAGTCAGGGGCGGTTGTCCTCCTACTTCATGCTATTGACCAAAATTGATTCTTCATTTTATAGGTTAAGGACATCACAAAGAATCACTTGTCCACTTGTTTTTGAAATTTTTGGTGTCATATTTCCACCCGAAGGCCCCATTTAAGTTTGTACAGGTGTCCATGTCAAATTCCTGATATTGTTTGCCATTAAACCCTCACCAATGTACTCATTTAGTCATAGTAAGGATTCAGAAAAGGTAAATAGTTTGCCCTACTGGGATGGAACGTTCATTGGTGAGATGTTTACCACCAATCATCAATGTGACATTTGACCCCCCTTTACAAAGTTCCATGGCATCGTCAGGTGGAAATCCGACACTGACAATTTCACAACAAGTTGGAAGTGTTTTTCTGTTATGTCCTTAAACCTATAAAACTGAAATATCAATTTTGGCCAAACATAGACAAGTAGTAATAAGACCATGACAACTGCCCCAAATTAAAGGCACTTTGAGCCACTAGTATTACCTCAAGGTGCCTTGAGCCATTAGTACTTACAGATATACGCCAAGAAATCTGTGAGTATTAGTATTAATGGTACTTTGAGTTACTGGTACTTTCAGATATACATCAAGAAATCTGTAAGTATTAGTATTCCAAAGTACTTTGAGTCCCTAGTACGTTAAGATTTACATCAAGAAATCTGTAAGTGTTATTACCTCAAGGTACCTTGAGCCACTATTACAGATTTATATCAAGGGATCTGTAAGTATCAGTATCTCATGGTACCTTGATTGAGCCACTAGTACTTACATATTTACATCAAGAAATCTGTAAGAATTATAGTCGCCATCACAATTCCTTTTCTGTGTAACGCGCATCTATGTATTTCCCTTGCTCGTTATCATGGTTCTGTGGCGGGAATATAATGCGGGCGAAGTTTTCGCGCACAGAAAAAGATATATGACAGCGAGTATAGTACCTCAAGGTACCACTGAACCACTAATACTTACAGATATACTTCAAGAAATCTGTAAGTCCTAGTTTATCTAGGTACCTCGAGGCACTTTGAGTCACTAATACTTACACATTTCTTGGAGTAAATACCAGATTCAGATCACAAGTTTTAAATATAATAAAACCGTCGTCACTTATAAATTTACGAGTGATACCAATACGTAATGGTGGAGTGTCGTGGATTTTGATGATTTTAAAATATAAAAATTGATCAAAAAGTTGGATTATGATTGTTTATCAATGCTCGCATTTTTTAAATGCATAGTTTTAAGTCGAAGAGAAATAGAAATATTCTCCAAGTTTGAAAAAGATATATATGTTTCATCCCTTTTTAATATACAACTACCCTTAATATCATATAGGACACAGCTCATGTATATTACCAGATTTCAATGTGTCTCTGGAGCATTTTTCCTGTCTATGCTATCCAATGTGGCCTGAGGTTAAAACAATATGACGGCTAGAACATATGTTATGGTATGATGACATATCTGATTATATATCGTAACATCTACTACAAGGGTTGGTATGATATTAAAGCGGGGCTTTAAGATGAGGTTGTATTTAAATTATCTTTCTGTGGCTCATTATTTGCGCTCTTCTGTATGAGTCTCTTCTAGCATCAAGAATTAATACTGTTGTTCAAGGTTAAAAAACATTACTACAGAAATGTAAAGATGTGATGAAACAGTTTAATGTGTAAGTTTTATCGTGACATACTACCTAAATACCTAGAGCCACTAAATAAGTTGTTATAATTATTATGTTAGAGAACGCTTTCACGCCACTATGGAGGATTTCCTGTGTTCTACGCATTCAATTGCTACAATTGCGATCCATGGTGAAATATGTACCAAGTTGTCCTTGTGTTTTAAATAAAATGTAGACATTTATATTGCGCCTTTCACGAAGTGCTTATAACATTTATTCTGCTGCAACCAAAATATGTCAGCTGCCATACAAATGCCCAAGACATGCTCATATATACCATTTGAGCGGCGCTCAATGGACAATATTCCTAACAGCTCCCCATTTTGCACCTGTGTAGCGAGAGGCAAGCGAGGTAAACATGGTAAAGTCACTTGCCCAAGTGCACAAATCCTTCGCTACACGGGAATCGAAACCACACCCTTTGGGTCATGAGTCGGTCACTGTATCCACTATGGACCGCATATGTCCTCAGGCCTCTGTGTTGCAGAGACTCTTTTCACAGACGGTTTTGTTTTTGGAGTAAAACAAAACATTAATGATTTATAAGTAAGTAATAAGTAACTTTTGAAGAAACCTAAATTGTTAGAGTTATGGTTAGGGTCTCAATTCATGTATTTATTGATTTTCTATGTTTGAAGATCAAACATGGGGATTATCTTGGCTGTCACCCACACACACCAATCCCTACCCATATACATACACACCCACATACCTATCCCCAGTATACCATAATGTTATAAATAACAGCAATGCTAAAGTAGCTTTTAATCATATTATATCATCGGAATACAAACTTGTTTGGTTGTTCATACCGCCCTTTATCAATGTGGTATGGATGTACCTTAGAAGAATTACATTTTTCCAGTATTAAGAATCAATACCAGCGACCCCTAATTTTAATAATTTTATCCAAAATGCTTAGTACTAATATAAATAATAATCATCATAATCATCATCAATAGGCCATACAAATACTAATAAATAATAATAACGCTAATATTGGAATAAGGCGAAAATATGACATATGCGTGAGAAAATACTGAGGTGTAAGAAGGGCTGTCTATAATAAATCCTGCTGCCACAGACCTAAATCCCGAAATTTGCATAAATTAATATCCATACTCGCTGTTATTACTTAACGGAATAAAGCGCAATATTACCATAGAACTACGACAAAGGGTGACCATGGTGATGTTTGGGCGAAACATAAATTAACTGTATGTGCCTCCGATGGTGAAACTTTTCGCCTTAACGTACCTCATGGCGTTAATAATAATATAATAACAATTCCCGCCTGCTTTCGCGTATATTTGTAGCACAAAAAGCATCACAACCAGAATTGCACTGTGCGCGTCCAGGGTTGTCCCCAATAGTTGTGCCAGCAATAAACGCCAATCCCGAACCTAGTTTTACTTCCCACCTAATTCTTAACCCCACCCTTGGGTCACAACTATTTCTTGGGGAGAATTAATCTTGAAGTTGAAATCCCCCCACAAGCATAAAGTGAGCGATGTTTACATGTCCATACACCACGTCAACCCCTTTTGACCTTGAAGTTACCCCTCGTTGACCTTGTCGTGACGTTTAAAATTTTCGGCCTCAACATCTACCACCCCGCCCACTAAGATTCGTCTGGATACACCAAAGTTTACCTCTTTTGCCTCCTTTGAGGCTTGAATCACCCCCTAATGACCTTGTCATGACTTTACATTTTTTTGGCATCAAAAATCGACTCCCACCCTCCAACTCAGCCAATAGACACCACGTTTACCCCATTTGACCTTGATGACCCCCTATGACCTTTGATCCACTAAACCATACAAACTCGAGTCTTCGGACGGTCAAGTGGCACCCACCCACAAGTTTCAGGAATGTGCGACCCCCTCGGGTCTCAGAAATCAACATTTAACATCATTTGAACCTTGAATGACTCCCTAATGACCTTGGCGTGACCTTCAAATTTTCGGCATCAAAAATCGACCCCACCCTCCAAGTTTCATGTCCATCCACCAACGTTTACCCCAGTTGACCTCATTTGACCCTGAATGACCCCTGATGACCTTTGATCGGCTAACCAACCACCTCGGCCTTTCGAGGGTCAAGGGTCACCCCCCCCCAAGTTCAGGAACGTGCGCCCCTCGTCGCCGAAACCAACCGTTTACACGTCCGATCTTGACCTTTAATGACCCATAATGACATTGTCGTGACCTTCACAAAATTTTCGGCATCAAAAATCGACCCACCACCCTCCAGGTTCATGTCCATACACCAACTTTTACCCATTTGACCTCATTGAGACCTGAATGACCCCTGGTTGAACTTTGTATCCACTAACCAATACCACCTTGGTATTCGGACGGTCAAGGGCCCCACCACCAAGTTTTCATGGTACGCACCTTCGGTCTCCGAAAAGACACGGTCTTATTTACCTCTTTTGACCTTGAATGGACCCCCGATGACCTTTGATCCACTTAACCAATACAAATCGTCTCGTTCGGTCAAGGGACCCACCCACACCAGTTTTCAGGAACGGTGCCCTCGGTTCCTCCGGAAAATATACACCGGTCAGACAGACAACACACATACATACCAAGGAAGTTTTAGGAGTAGCACCCCGGGTTTTGCAGTGTATACATTCTTTTAGTATTTCCTGCTCTTTCATATGACACACCCCAGAGGTCCACAATAACATTTTCCATTGCGGAGATATTAATCATGAAAAGTCCTGCAAAAATCCCCTTAAAATTCACTAAATATAGTAAAAATATGAAATTTAATATTCAATTTGGCAACACTATTTTTGAAAAAATCATTGGACCACATTTTAAATTTGGGCCCCCCTCACGGGGTCTGGAAAGCGGTAAAACACACCGAATGTTACGTATTTGCACATTTTCCAATAAATTTTAAGCAGGCTGGCAACCCAAAAGACTTAACCCACCAGAAAACCAGAGCAAGAAAACCCTTTCAATGAAAACGTACTAGAATCTCTAGCTCTATCTATTTATGTTAAACCTTTGTTGGCGGTATCTTCCCCCCCCCCCCCTTTTTTTTTACTTTGATAGATCTTCTTGTTTTGTACCCCCCAAACCACCCACAGCCCTATCCTACCACATAAACAACACACTGACCTAGTTTATTGTAAGTCAATACTCCTGTTATCAAATTCTTTTGCAAGTTGTAAAATGAACATCCGAGCAAATTTTGGCTGAAATGGACCACACATTGGCATTAGTTTTCAATTTTAAAATAATCAAAGAATGCCCTTTAGTGGCCCACATGCATTTTGAACCACACTTATGATTCACACAAAAGATGTAATGGCACAGTCTTCATGTAGCACAGGAATTTTTCATTTATCCATTAACTGTTTCAAGCAATCAGCATTACGCGGCATATTTATTATATTTCATTGCATCACACCTTGCCCCTTTATTGGCCACAGGCACTTTGACCCCAATTAATGATATCACACAAACGATGTATGGCATAGTAGTCTCATGTAGTGAATGAATTTTGTATACCCATGTACCATTTCACAATACACAGCAATTACTCATATTATTAGATCAATTTTATCAAAAAAATGCCCCTTTAATTGGCCCACTAGCACTTTGACCCTTATGATTCATACAAAGATGTATGGCATATTATTCTTTCATGTAGTGAGGAATTTTGCCCATCCGATGTACCTGTCAGAGATACAGCAATTATGCATATTTAATTAGCTCATTTGGCATACCTAGGCCGCACATATCTCGCACCTTAAAATTGCAAGGAGATAACGCATCATCATAGGCTTTCATTCAGTGAAAGGAATTTTGCGTATCCGATGTACCAATTTCAAAATTTATAGCAATTACGTTCCGCTGATTATTTGCCTATTAATTAGCTCATTTGCATATTTGGTTTGCCAAATACGCCCAAATCTAATCAGGTCCGAAGAATCCCAGCCCGCTTCCTTCCACCAGTTACATCATTATCGCCACACGGAACTCCATAAAACTACACAAATTCGTCAATTATGCAAATTAGATACTTAATTAGCATTTTTACTGTCCAACATCTAATCAGGGTCGAGAACTCATCGACCCCCCGCTCTTTTCGTTCCACCAAGTTACATCACGTAGCCCTTACGGACTCAGATTAAATCGTAACAAGCCGTGACACGGACGGCAGACAGACAGACAGACAGACAGACGAACGGACGAATGAACGAACAAGTGGATTACTAAGTCTCTGCCGAACAAGTTTCATGGCGAGATAAAACCTGATGCGGTAATAATCATAAGAAGAATAATAAATATCACGATAACAAATCACTCTTTAATATTAAGAATAAATAATAACCATAACACAATCAGTAAAAACCCACCTGCCGCCATATATTGCCGTAAAATCTATACTTCGAGTCATTGTTGTAGCAGGAGTAATTGTAAGATGTGGTGGATATACTTCGTTTGTAATATCAAAATTAATAAAATTTACGGTCAATTTATTTCGAGGAAATAAGTATGGATTCAAGAATCTTTGATTGTGAGTAAGCATGTTGAATTAATATGAGTAAAACAGATTACTTTTTAGAGAGAAAACAAGATTATTATTATTAATATTATTATTAGAAGAAGAAAGACATTTTATAATATAAGGCATATTAAGAAAATCGTCCCTTCAACAAATGATCTACTGTTAATTGGTATTCTTTCATAGGACCATATAATAATTTTCTGTACGGCGGTGGATGTAGGGAGTACAGGCAATTGTTGCCATATTTTAAAGAACCTTGTTTTTTGGGGGGAGGGATACATATTTTGCAAGCTACTTATTATTTTTATTGGACACGGCATAGAAAAATCGCAAGAAGTATTTAATAATATGCATTTTGAAAGAGAAAGAAGATGATGCATTCTTTTGATTGCCATCTGGGAAATATTATCTGGATCATTATTGCACATTTTATTCTATAATGTATATCGTACTTAAGACACTTTTTTACATTTAAGCATTTCGCTATAGAAACCATTACTCCAAAATTGACAAACATGAGGAGATTACTCTAACACCTGGTTATGTTAAAATGATTTTCGGCCATGATCACAAACCGTCATTAGACATATGCCTTTGTTAAAGGCATAGGTTGAGTGCGTTATTTAATTGTTTTATATCCATGCACCACCTGATGGTAGTGATATTACATGCCGATACATACAAGGTTCATGTTGTGTTTATGAATTTAACACTAACCTTTGAAACTATTCTCGTCGTAAGATATTATTTTCTTATGAGTGCTTTGCAAATAATTAGTTAAACGGGTGCTTATCGACGAAAAAAATACAATACATGTAGTCACTGACTCATTTAATAGTTGCTAAAAGATGTTAACTATTTTCAATACGATGGTAATGCAACATTGTTATGATTTATTTACTTAAATTCGTTTATTTGTTTTTGCATAATTAAAATATTTTAGAGATATGAGGGCACGTGTGGTCCAGTAATCAAACCAACCTAACGGTTGTCGGTTCAAGTAAGAGCTACTGATATCTTCTCTTGGTTCAAGTACTGATATCATTTTTGAAATTGTCCTATCCCTTTTTGCTCTCAAAATTGGCAACTTGCTCTTTCTTTTTGCGTTGTCATGGTAACGTGCATCAAATGCAGTGTCTTTGGTATTCTGTAAAAAAATACCAATATCATGTGATGGATGAGTCATCTGTTCAATAGCATGCACGTTGTTGAGACAGCATTTGTAATTTTCTAAACTTTAGAAGATTTTTTTTATACGAGTTTGTTCCTCATTGCATTCATCAGGATTTCTGACTCTAATCATTTTTTATTGTTTATGTTACATATTCATGTACTTGCATTTGTCCTATGTAAAAATGATGGCTTTGTCTTTCTAACCTTAACTGTTCTAACCTTAACTGTTCGGCTTTTATTTTCCTTCTTGTCGTATCCTCTGCTGGTAGTTATGACAATTCCCTTAAATTGGATTACTCTGTGTAATTACGTTTATTCCTATATATTTTATTTTGCATTGATGTGTCGCTGAGCATGAGCATCTTTTTGATGGGTACGGGTGCGCAATTATTATTATAATTGCAACTTATGTAGGTGGTTGGGGAAAATTGGCTTTTGTTATTCACTTATAACTACGTTATGGCAAAATTTCATTTCCCCCTAACTTATCCCTTTGTACTGTGGTTTACGTTTTGGATAACTAAGGATATGGATATTAATTTATGCAAATGAAGGGAAATCCACTAGAATAACAAAAGATATGATATTAATTAATTTAAATAAAAAACTCTTGCTTGTTAGAATTATTATTATTATTATTATTATATGATGACTACTCATCATTATTATTATTATTGTGTGCGATCAAAGATGCACTAATGACTAAGCTATCGAAACCCTTTACAATATTCGAAATGCACTTGAAGGTTTATCGAATTTTCTTTAGCTGGCGCTTCATCTAGAGGCTCGTTCTCTATATAAACACGAAAACTTTCTAAAATGACACGTTATGGTTGAGTCTGATTATCTATAAACCGTAAAAGCAAAAACGCTATCGCAACGCAAGGTTAGCCAAGCCACACGGCTGGCATGATTTTTTTTCTAGAGGTTTCTAATGCAGATTTGATTAAACCTTTTCATTTGCAAATTACCTTGCAAAAAAGGCATGCTTCAGTGTTCGGATTAATACAGAAGAGAGCCACTACTATTATCTTTCGGTATAAAAACTTGCCAGAACGAAGATCAAGAACGATGGCACAAACTCAATCGTTTCCCATAGTAAACACCGATTTTGTACCATTTTTTTTGTTTTAAGGTCCCAGAATTGCAAATAGAATTGATGTGGTTTTGTGGCAAGTCTCTACACGGAGGGACTAGAAAGCATCCAATATTTGGATGGTGATGGCATCATTAGTGACCATTGATTTTGCAGAGCGTAATAGAAAATCCGGTGACGGGTTGATCTATCATGACATTGATAGATTCCAACTTATGCTTACACATGGGTTTAAGATGTTGGCATGGCTGAAACTTGTTGGCTGATCATGTACTAGTATTTGTGTTCTTCAGGATATGGTAATCCTTAGAAACGACCGAAACACACTGGTGGTGCTCTTATATCAGATTGGCCCCTGACTTCACCAATTCGTAATTGATCCATGCCAAATTTTCCTAAATGATTCTCAATCTGTCTGGGCATCTGTTGTTATCGGCAAGAAAGATGGCTTGTGTGGCTTCTTCTACCGTCCGCGTAGAGATGACATGGAATCTCTTGATGTCCTTGAACCCATATTCCTAGATATTCATCCTGAACATTATGCTAGTACATTGTTAATGGGCGATTAATGCTGATCATTCGTTGTCAATTGAGTAACAAAATGTTTACGCCTTGCTGAAATTACCGATTCTTTTGCTTCATCAACTTGTAAATGGATGTAACTCGAACAATCCCTATACCTCCTTATCTTGTCTATACCAACATCCAGATCAATTGATAACATTTACAGTTACCGCAAATTAGCCTCGTCCAATATTATATGGTTACTTTCACCACAAAATGTGCCAAACCAAATGTGGCACCAACCACTCCCCCGCCGTAATAGATACGCAAAAGCTGACCCCAAGAAACTCAATGAACTTATTCTGACTACAAAAATGGGATAATGTTTATCATTACAATGAATTGATGCTTACAATGGAACGGCTGTTGATACATTCTTTGTTTGAGTGGACGAATCGATCCCCAACACCACAAAGCTTCCAAAGCCAACCTTGGATGACTCTGAATTAAAAAATGAATTACAGAATAAACTCATCTTTTAAGAAGCCAAAGACCACTCAGCGAATCCTCTGGGACTCAATACAAAAAAAAATCCGAAATGCTGTCAAATATGCTCTCAAAAAGCCTACCGTGATCTTGGCAAAATATGATGACTAAAAATGACAATTGGAAAAAGTTTTGGAGTTTTGTTAAATCTTCCCGCTCACAACCAGAAAATCTCTCCTATTGTCAACAATAAACCATGTACTGATTCATCAATTGGCAAGGGTGTTCTTAAACACTTAATGCCGCAAAGGGGGGGGTGGTGGTTTCCATGTACCCAACATTTATTTTTTGCGATGCGCGGTTACGCAATCAAATTTTTCAGGAGTGGTTTTTGACTAATTGTCTGATTTATGAATACGCTGCTCCTGATACAAAAAAATTTAAATCCGCCCACGCTTCATTAGAATAATTAGTTGGGTCCCTATGAACCCCCCCCCCCTTGGGCACTAACGAGTGAAAAAAATCAAGATATTTTACTACTTAAAAAATAAATAATTACATGTTGGATTTATTTGCTTAGATCTAGTACCTTAGGAGGTAATGGAATTAATAATTAATAATACTTAAATCAAATACCCTTTCTATGCTGATAGCATCATTCTAATTTTGGCATGCCGTGCTCTTAACTGTGCAAGTCTATGGGAAAAAAAGGCGATTTTGAAGTTTGTTAGAAAACTACAAGATGGTATAAATTTGGCTATATTTTGCAATGATTATTTTTAATTGGTTATTCTAGAGTAGATATAATAATTATTTTGGTTCAAACCGATATTGGAGTTGCTGAGGATGGAATGTCGACCCACTCTTTTCGAAGATGACAATTTCAACTGTCTGTAGGTCATAGGGCAAAGGTCGGATTTTCATTTTATTGTGGGATGTTGTTCTTACGTGACTCCCCATTTATTTGGTTAGAGTCCCATGATCAAACTCCACGGGAAAGTGGTTATCTTGGTGTTTGGGTCCCTGGAACCCCCCCCCCCCTTGGGCACTTAACGGAAGTTTTTTTAGCTTGGGCACTTAATTGTTAATGACCTTTTTGGCTAGTTTTTTTTTTACTCATACAGATGACTGTGGAAATTACCTCCCCAGAGTTAGATGTTCCAAAGCTGTCTGATTTCAGTTGTAACGACTGATATGGTGCTTAGAGAAGAAGGATGTTGTCTCCCACAAAGCTTGTGGACCGGACAATATACTGGTCGTTATGTTAAATTGGTGTGCGACTAATATAGCTTCGATTCTCGCACGCATTTTCAACTTGTCGCTGTCTTCTGGTAAGCTAACCGACTGTTGAGAAATAGCCAATATAGTTCCAGTATAAACAGGGCAACCGTTCTTTGTTGACTAATTACAGACAATAGCATTACATCTAGTGTTGTGAAAATGCTTGCAGCCTGGTTTGTGATGACTTAGATCTCATCTTTCATGCTAATGGCTGCTTTTGAAAATCAGCATGGTTTACACCTGGAAATCATGTGCCACAGCTCTATGTGAGGCAACAACTGAATGGCTGGCATGCCCTTGTCGACGTTCAAATTCAACTGCACGTATTGATCTGAGTCAGTGGACTACAGTCGGGCATTTGATTCAATTTCATCATGTTCTGATCACTAAATTAACACAACCTATGGTATCTGTGGTTCCATGCTAATTTGGATAACTTCTTTCCTGACATGTCGACAGCAACGGGGTATGTTTTCGTGGTTCCAGCTCAGAGTGGATCAATGTTTTAATCACGAGTCCCTCAAGGATCTGTACTGGGGCACTCTTGTCACTTTATGTTTAACGTTCTCAATCTTCATATGCAATTCGTCTATCTACCAAGCTGACGACACTTTCATCTTCAAAGAAGTCAGAAGTATTACTGATTCTGTTGTGCTTCCAATCCGTTCTTGATAAATTAAATTGGTGGTCAGACAATAATGCTCTAAATTAAACCTCTAAAGTGTCAAGTTATGTGCATTACACGGCGCAAAGTAAAGCCTATTCCTTCTTACTATGTACATAATACCACACTCGTACAACGACACTCTCTTCGCCTTTTAGGCGTGATCGTTGCTATTGATTTGACCTGGAATTGTATAAATGCAGTTGTAAAAAGTGGCAATAAGTTTACCTGTTTTATTAGGGTGGGTGCTGGAAAAATACCATCTGTCTCTGAAGCTCTACAGTTAGCCTTATAATGCCAGTTTTGACTACTGTGCACCTGGTGGAAATGGTACCGTAAAATGCATATTGAGAGTAGAGCAAATTCAGATAGGCTACTTCGGCTGATTTTAGATCAACGCAGGGTGGGAAAAACAGTCTTATGATGACAGATTGTGTACTCTTAATCTTTCTAATCTGAAGTTTAGAAGAGACTATTTATCAGTATCATTTGCATGTTCGTGTCTATACAAAACTATGTCTTTCATTTTTCCAGATTGAGTGTCAATATAAGACACACAGATGATCTTTCTTTCAACAGACTCACTCCAAAACCGATGCCTACAAATAGCCTATTTGTCAGCTTCACTGTTATCTGGTTAACTCCCCCTCGTCTCATTAGAATCTCACTCATCACTTGCAGTTTTAGTTCTTTTAAAACCTTTTTTTTTCTAAGGGACATTTTTTAAGAAAAATCTAGGTTTTTTTATCAATACCTCACATAACACTTATTTAACTCACTTGCATGCACTGTACATTTATTTTCACACAGGCATTGTGACACAAACACCAACCAAGATAGCCTCCTACATACACACACACATGCACACACCAGCAAACACACACACACACACATATACACCTACCCACACCACACATACACACATACGCCCACACCCACCACACATTCATGTCATTTTAGCAATTAATTTTTGTACTATATCAACCCGTGGTCCTTAGGAATTTGTTTTTGTATAGTTTAGTTAAATTTGTGAAATTTTGTGCAATATTTTGATGTGTGCAATTAATTTGATGTATGGAATCCTATGTTGTCTTGGGATCTTCTGAGTAGTGAGTGCTGCACCTTTGGTGACAAGTACTTTTTGTCTTCTCAGCACTCCCTGGCAGCTCATAATGGTTTCATTTTTTTATTTCTATATATTTTTTTTTCATTACTGATCTTTGTATTGTTATTGCTTTGTCTGCCAAATAATAAATAAAAAATAAATAAATAACACTGACTGAAAATCATTAATTTCACTAATGATGTCACTGATGGTGTATTCTTTTTTCGGCACCTGGTTTTATTGGAATGGCATGTCCCTAAAGATTTGGAGTAGGTTTATCATCTCATTTCTGGGACCGTTTAAATGTAATTGTCAATGACATTTTACGTTCTTTTTTTCAGGCGAAAACACCCTCCGAGGTATGGTAATGTAACAGTTGATCCCAAAGTATTGATAGGGGTGGCAATCCCCCTTCGGGAGAAAAGTACTAACATGCCTAGTACAACAGAGGAATATGCAACAGACACTTGATTTTTGATACCAATAACTTTGTTCATCCACTTTCCGTTGGTATTAAAAGTAGTAACAACAGGCTTAGCATTAGTCAGAATGACGTCATGCTTAGTATGTCGGCAAAAGCGTCAATTTCCATAGGCACAGTGTAGAAAGGAGAAAATTCAATTTCTCACCAAAAAAATTGAGCAATATCAGATTTTTTCAAGCGGTTTTTTACTCTACTTGATGGCAATGACTATAAAATTGCAAACATATCAATTTCCCACCCTATAGCCAGTATGCTCATGCTTTCTTCAACTTATAACGCCCTAGTGACGCCATAATACGAATTTTGATACCAAATGAAGGTGACTTTAAACTCGACCCTATCCTGTGGTACCATATCCTGTGGTACTCCCCCTTTTTTCAGGAGGTATGTTACTGTGATGTCATTCCTGATCATGTTCTAGCCATCCAGTTACCTTGTATATTTGAGTATTTATGTAGGGATGAAACAACATCCAATTGCTATGTTTGTGTCTTGTATTTTCCCATTCATAGGTCAAGTACAGTAGTTAGCTCATGCATGCAGCCCCGTTAGAGTAGACAATAGGGTCACAGCTACCGCTTGCTTTAGGACACTATAAGACAGATTGGGGGTTCCTTTGACTTTAATAACTTTAAAACTTAAAACCCTTATGCCACATTGTATATGAAACATCTGTTTTGTTTGGAATAAACTACACACTTGATGTCGTAAATTAATTGTACGGATGTATTGACAAAAGCATCAAAATATGTCAAACGTAGGTATAACGTCTTCTAAACTGTTCACATTTTCCGTAAATTAAGAAAACAGATTTTCCGTAATTTACGGAAAATCTATTTACATAAAACAATAAAAATAAAAACAAAAAACATAAAAAATGTTAATTTACGGAAATATTTCAAAAAATTTCTGGCAGCCCTATTTCCGGAATTTTTTTTTTTTTTGGTTCCGTATTTCAAATAACTGAAAAATCTGTTCCAATACCACATTTTTTCCATAATATGATAACAATTTCTGTAAAATTACTGTCAAATTGCCGTTAATTGACAGAAATTTTTCGTACATTTACCCTAAAATGACTGGAAATACGCTCCAGAAATTTCCGTAAATTTACGAAACTTTTTTAACATTATTTTGTGTTCAATCGATCAAATTCCTGCAACTTCTGCACGTAGGACAATTTCGGTGGCCACCAATCATTAACTTTACTGGATCAATTTAAAGGATCATCAATTACATGTCTTTTAATTATCTAATAATCAGAACGTCAGAGCGTTTGCCCTTAGTAAGTATCTACCCCACTAATCTTAATTTTTTGTTTAAATTTCGGTATCACCATATCCCCCTCCATAATTCCCGATTACCATACCGTCGACATATGCATTCAGTGACACTAATAAAAAATCATACTATAATAACTGGTCAGCTGTTGGCAATAATTAGGTCAAAGTGAAGACCATTTCCTTTTGGAAATGGCTCTGCTCTGTCCACGCATGGTCTTCTATTGAACTAAGCGTTCGCTCACACTCTTGATCTCGCTATAGGGACGAAGTTATTGCATTACAGGTTGGTTTTTCTTTATTAAAATGTCTCTGTTTAGCTCTCCTAGTCTCGAGGAGTTAAACGGTGTGAGGAAACTATATAAGATGTTGTTTGGTGATTTACGTGTATCGTTTTACAACTGGATCAATAGGGCTATACACCATCTGAAATACGTAATGATTGATTTTAAGGAAAGTTAGCGGAACGAAGTTGCCAATAGAATACACATAATTAGTTTTTGTCCTTTCCCAATACGGTATCACCATTAGTAAATATAAATATTGCCCCAATGCAATATAAATGCCCTCCTAGGCACGTGCTTTTAGTTTCCTTATATAGATACGAAATTAGTAAAAGTCAACTCTCTGGTAACAACATTGTCTTTCTACCAGCACTCGACCGTAACCTTCGTTAATTTGTCGGTCCAAGCGTAATGGTCCTTTTATTCAATTTTGTTAAAATGAGTTTTCGGATTTGGTTCGCTGTTAAAATTTGCTAGTTTAGTTATAAAAATAATATTTTTTAATTTTTTTACCCCCCCCCTACCCCCATCACCCCCCCCTTATCATCCATCAATCATCATCATTCATCATCATCATCATCATCCAATCATCACATCATCATCCATCATCATCACCATCATCATCACCTCATCACCAGCATCACCACCATCAAAGCATCGACCGCCATCTTTCATCGGTTTCCAAAAATATACAATAAATGATCAACAAAGCAACAAAAGCAAGGAAATATAGAGGAGTTTGTTGAATCCGATATTTCCAAGGGGTTCAATCGATGCGTGTACGCGAAGCGTGGAATTGGTTTGTTCTTATGCATACACAACAGAATTCAACATTTCTAGGTACAACTACACACATCGCTTACGCAAAGTTACACCTCTCTGTTCTAATAGCATACAAGCTGTCTCAGAGTGATGGATAACCATCAATAAACATCCTTGAAACATCCGTGAAATCACTCTCACTCTTAAATACACGAATAGAACCTGCATTCAAATTAACAAGGATTTTACCTTAATACACGCATGTTATTACTAAAAATATATAATGGGTTTTTGTTTTCATAATTGTAATATTTTAAGACTAATCAAACCAGGTTACCAATCGTTAATGATACAGCCGGTAACATATTTAAACGTGAAGACATGCTCTAAACTCCCGTCAAATTGATACTGATTATAAATTATGTCCCACAACCGTAAGCAAACATGGATTGTGTGTATCTGTCTGGTGAATCCCGTTGCGAGTGTGGTTTTATGTGCCTATTGCCATAGATGAATTTGCAATTTTGTATGATAACAGAAGTCAAACCTAATGAATGTCATTGAGACATAATTAAGATGCAGGTTTTATCATCGACTTCAATATTTAAGTCCCTAACAGGTCAGTATTGGGTTTTTGATGAAATGAGCGGAGCCCGTAAGGGGTCCAATGAAAATGAATTTGTTTATCTCGTTGAACGAGTTACTATCTCGTTTGAACGAGTTACTATCTCGTTTGAACGAGTTACTATCTCGTTTGTACGAGTTACTATCTCGTTTGTACGAATTATTACCTCGTTTGTATGAGATACTATCTCGTTTGAACGAGTTACTATCTCGTTTGTACGAGTTATTAACTCGTTTGTATGAGATACTATCTCGTTTGAACGAGTTTCTGTCTCGTTTGTACGAGTTATTAACTCGTTTGTATGAGATACTATCTCGTTTGTACGACATACTATCTAGTTTGTACGAGTTATTAACTCGTTTGTACGAGTTATTAAGTCGTTTTGTATGAGATACTATCTCGTTGTACGACATACTATCTAGTTTGTCCGACATACTATCTCGTTTAAACAAGATACTATCTCGTTTAAACAAGATACTATCTCGTTTGGTCGAGATACTATCTTGTTTGTACGAGTTATTAACTCGTTTGTACGAGATACTATCTCGTTTGAACGAGTTTCTGTCTCGTTTGTACGAGTTACTATCTCGTTTGTACGAATTATTAACTCGTTTGTATGAGATACTATCTCGTTTGTACGAGATACTATCTCGTTTGGACGTCTTATTATCGCGTTTGTACGAGTTATTAACTCGTTTGTACGAGATACTATCTCGTTTGAACGAGTTTCTGTCTCGTTTGTACGAGTTATTAACTCGTTTGTACGAGTTATTAACTCGTTTGTATGAGATACTATCTCGTTTGTACGAGATACTATCTCGTTTGTACGACATACTATCTCGTGTGGACGAGTTATTATCTCGTTTGTACGAGTTATTAACTCGTTTGTACGACATACTATCTCGTTTGAACGACATACTATCTCGTTGAACGAGTTACTATCTTTTTGTACGAGTTTTTAACTCGTTTGAACGACATAGTATCTCGACTCGTTCAAACGAGATCGTAACTCGTTCAAACGAGATAGTAACTCGTACAACGAGATAGTAACTCGTACAACGAGATAGTAACTCTTTCAAATGAGATAGTATCTCATTCAAACGAAATAATTTTCAATGACCCCTTACGGGCTCGGTAAAATATATGTAATGCAAATTAATTATTTCTGACCTTGTAATTCATGAACATATTTATATGTATTGTCCGGTTATAAAATTAAGGGCGTGTTTTGGTGTGTTCGTGCTTACCTACCAGCGCGCGCTCGCGCGTGTGTGTGTATTGTGTGTGCGCGTGTGTAGTGTGTGTGTGGTGCATGTGTGTCGATGTAAGAATGTATGAGTGTATGAGTAAATGTGCCAAATAAAAGTTCCATCCCTTTACTTACTCTATTGTAAACTTGAATCAAATAAAGGGCTTTAAGGGGTGGGTAACCGACATGGTCCCCTTTTTCAATATGTCGTTTTCCCTCCCTCACATGGAAGAATATCACCAAAACCAATGTTTACTGAAGTGCCACATAGAACAGGCGCGTTATTAATTTGGTCGACCACATTCACAACGTTGTTTCTTCATAACTCGAAAGGAAACTCTGTCTGGACCTAGAATTTTAACTGGGGTAATGAGAAAGAGATGAACGTTCTTCTGATACCCGAAAACTCAAGATTGAGTGGAGGGCGAGGTTGTCGATCCACCTTTAAGACAGGTGCAATCTATTTTTTTCCCAGCAGCATGTATCAAGTTTTTTTCAGGCTTTCTCAATAAGTGGAATTAACTATCGTATGAATAAATGTTTCTTTGCACATTACCATCACTGTACTGTCATGTCCAATAGACCGTATTCAATATGACGTCAGCCAACAAAGACATGTTGGTGGACAAGATGCAATACATTCCAGGACTACAAATACAATTCACCTGTCAATCGATCCATGTTTAGCGATGCACATGGAATCATTGACAGGTGCATGGATTGTCTTTACTGAATGCGTCTATCTTGTCCACCAACATGGCTGGCTATTGAATATTGAATACGGTCTATACAAGCAGGACCACAATTTCTTTAATGGGTCACAGTGAGTTTCCTTTCTATTCTGTGCAATTATAATTTTAAAAGCGCAATACGGGCTAAATGTTAGCATTGTGTATGCGAAATGGATTTCTCCTTTGATGCCTTTGTTAAATGTAGGAAAACGTTGATTTTTTTTTACACATTTGATTTCAATTTCATTCTGGGGCTCTACGTATTGTGTAATTGTAGTTGATATGTTGATGTTCATCCGCTAGATCCCGTTCGTCCAAAGGGATGAGGTAAACTCGTGTGTAGGGTGTCTGCGGATGTTAAACAATTGCAGATGCTAATATTTGTATCGCAGTGCTTGTTAGCAAAATATATTTCAGGGCTAAATAATAAAAAAACCTAAAATTATACAAATATCAATATTCTTCATTCAGTTTCTTCTTTCCAATGACTTGAAAAAGTGATACGCAATCTGATATAAAGACTGTTTTGGTTTACAACACACTCATTCCTGCCACACGTTTTAGTGTCTCTACGATATAAACTCGTATTTGAAGCTATCGCTGATAGTAATGGGAAATAAACTAAAACCCAACCCTAAAGTAGGCAGTTCAGTTACCTATTAAGTCAATCGGTGACCTGATTACTGCACTGAACGTGTGTGTGAGTGGTGCGTAGAGAAAAAACACATTCTCAAATCATTCAATTTACTTCAAAATAATGGCTAATCCCAATGTCATTCCCAATCAAATATGTTGTTGCAGCATATCTTCCCTCTAACATTCTAAAAAACGGAATCGAAAAATAAGATATAGGTTGGTAGCCATCGCGTGAGATACCTTGATAAGTCATCTCACAAAATGCGCATGTTAAACATAGACACGCTCTTGGAACCACACTTTTGATGAGTTTAGCATTAAGTGACTAAGGTGACTGACGAAATGTGTAAATCAGAGCGTTGTGACTGGTTACAGGCCTTCAGAGTATGAGTTTTGAAAATCTGATGACAAGCTACAGCTGGGTGTTTGTTGATTGTGAATCAGATGTTGTGGTTGCTGAGAATATGGATTTTTTGAAAAATTCGCGATTTTTTTTCCTCCACAACGAAAATATTTCCAGAAACTCAACAAGATATGCTAGATTACATATTGATCAAAGAATTTATGTATTTTTATACCAAAAGCTTTTGAGCATAACAGCGATCGGAAAAGAAGTTAATATGCGTAATGCGTAAAGTGACACCAAGAAACCAGGGGGCTTTGTACGCCAAACTTGATGTTTGAAATGGCCAAACTATTGCGGCAGTGGCGCTCACGTGGCCACGTGGCGGCGCTGTGACAGTTGTGATGAAAGACGGCACATATATAGTTTGTAATCTCAGTAAAATCTGAAGTATGTATACATGGGCATAATGAACATTTAAATCATTCGATTGTGCCGTTATGTGGGGAGGAAAGCCGCTTTCGTAGCGAGGTATGGGCTTCAGATGTAGGGATGAAGCATTTATAAAACCAAATGCATTTTCATTATAATCTGCCGAAATTTGACACTTGTTTGATTAGCATTGTCTGTTCTGCCCTTGGGTTAAGAAGTCCCTCATTGCGGCTTGAAGAATATGCTTATTAATTGACAGTAGGGGAGGGGCATGAATTATTACAACGTAGAAATGGAGGAATATTTTTTTTTTTTTTCGGCGAGACAAGGTCGCATTCCCTCCCCGCTTCCGTAAATGAAAGTTGAAAGCTCATTGTTCCCCCTCGCTTCTTGATGACAAATTTATGTTGCACCTATCTTGCTTCGCTTCGCATTCCCATATATTCCTCCATTCCCTGGCGCAAAT
>JAMKCH010008298.1:0-49781 GCA_023653785.1 Ophioderma brevispina
TTGCATTTGCAATTTTTCCTTTCTCTAATATAATATTCACTTTTTGGGCAATTTTTTCTTTTCCAATTGCATTGCCCATTTCAAGTTTCTTTTCACTTGACTGGCACACTTATGCCCTGTTCTCCAAACTCCTTCTATCTTTTCCAAATATGAACTATCCCCAACTCTTCCTGGACAAATTTTTTCTAATATCAATTATTTTTGATGACTTTGGCTTTCTCATGCATGTTGTGTTGCCTCAGTCTAAATGCTTGGCTAGTTTCATAATAACCAGGGCAACACTTTCTCACTCATCAAACTTCTTTCCAAGTTATTTTTGCCCTAATGAACACTTCTGGAGTCAAACTCCATTGTGATTGTACTCTACAACACAATTACTAACTTGAACCAAGCTACAATGGTAGTACATGTAAATACCACACAAAATTTGTAATGCTAAATGTGCACAGGTTACAATATATACCCTTTTGGTGGGTATAAATTCTGACAGAAAGGCTCAAATTTTTATCATCTCAGTTCAATATTCCCAAGGACGGACCCATTTCTGTTATAAATAAATGAGCCTTTGTGCACAAGGATCTTAATTTTTATAATATAACCATTTTAATGATTTGTAATTGGTTCAGAATTTGGTATGTCAAAACATTACATAAATCAAATACACATTACACACAATTTATAACTGAATCCTGAATATACTTAATGTTCAAAAAGGCGTTGCAGTTCAACGATGCATTGTCCTCTCACCTCACGAAGACTCCCCAAAATGAACGCCCAAGTCATCACAAAACTTCAGGTATATCCATGGGAATTCTTGTCAGTCCTGAAGGCAATCTTGTCCAGCAGTCAAGAGACGGGGCTTTCCTCGACGACAAATGGTCACATAATAAAATCCAGGTTATACCAACCAACCACCAAAGTCTGTCTGTCGCTATGTCTTCATATGACCCACACTGGAATCCCCTTTTTGATTCCCAAAACTGAAGCTCTTTGGCTTCAAAAGACGACAGCCAGACAATTTAGCTAATAAGCTCGGCGGCATCCAAAATATTAAATCCTGGCACTAAATGTAGAACTCAAATCTAACCTTATGGTAGAGTAAAACCAGCTATAATCATACTGCATAGCTCCGAGCTCTAGTTTCGAGCTCCTTATTCACCTGCTGGCCGATAGTCTTCCAGTGATAGTATTTAACTAACTACTCCAGATCGATCTCCCCTTTCTAACATAATCATACAATCATTCTCATGCTAACAAACCTACACTAGCTGACCATCGGAATCATCAACCCGAATTACATCACTCATATATATAACTTTTATGGGGAAATTCCATCGGTTCTGCATTTTTGAATCTCAAAACATAAACAAGTTTCTAAGTTTTAGCATCCTTGGGAATTCCCACTTCCCCTATTGTCCAATCTAAAACATTGCACTTAGCAAAACAAACTAGGGTATTCCCCTTTCTCTTTTTTATGGTACCCAAAATACTTTTCCGTGAGAACTCTTTTCTCTCAAACAAAAAAATTGAGAAAATAATATTTTTAAAGGTTTAATCAGAAAATGGAGGCTAGATAAAGATAATTTTAAGTAAATTAAATGATCAATGTAATAGAAATACCAGTGTTTAAAAAACACATTGTCACTAATGAAACTAGAACAGGTGGCCATTCCATGTACATGTTAGGTTTAACGCATAAGTCAATTGTGTTTTGAGATGGATTCCCAAATGGACTGGCAGGTCAGTGGAAGCCATCTCAAACCACTTACCTAAGTGGCATCCAAAATATGCAGGTCATTTAGGAACCATCACGAAATCACTGACATAAGAACTAGGCGTGTGTGGACTTATTTGAATCCAATTTTCATGGTGATTCTGAATAAAGCGATAACAATACAGTAATTTTTGAATTCATTGAAACATTGACGTATTCTATCATCTATTCTATACACTCCAAAAATGTTGAGTAAAAAGGGTCACAGGCTCTTCACAATGTTGCGGAGTAAATCTTAGGGTCAAAGTTATAAAGTAACCTTACACAAAGCTGAGTATATTTACCCAACAATGACTAAGATTAGTCAACAATTTTACTCTCAACAGTTGAGCTGTGCCTTTTTACTCAACAGTAGTTAACATCTTTTTTAACAGTGCTATGTCACATCATTGATACTCATTTGTAACATCAACCCAACGTCGTAGTGTATTAATGGGAATTCTCCAAGTACAAAAAGACTAGGTAACGTGGAAACCACCGCTTGTAAGAGTACCTCGTCCGTGGGTGGGTTTCGAACCATCTCCCCTATACGATAGCCTGGCACCGAGCATGGCAGCGTTTAAATAATTTGAACCCCATCACAGAAATATGTCTTAAGGTTATTTCAACATGTTCAAACTGTTACCCTAACATAAATTTTCTTTAAAGAAGAGAGAAATCCTGATTGAAAAAGCATTTTTTATTTCTTGCACAGAATTTGGTAATATTGTCTTTCTTTACGTTAATGGCCCATAGCATAAATAAAATATACTATTTCGACGTTTGTTTTTTTCGATATTACAGTTCAGCGTTGAAAGACGAAACTAATCCGCTAAATATCACAAAATCAAATGATAATGATTTTTTTATCGAAAGAAGAAACATGCAGTTTGAAGAACTTACCGATTGTAGCTTTTCTTAACAGTATCTTTGCAGTGATATATTCCAAGTAGAATAGCCCCAATGCATTGTTTAAATCATACAACCAGCACAAGTGTGATTTGTATGACGAGATGTTTTATTGGTATAAAACCAAACCTAAATGAGCAAATTCTGATACTTTACAATCTTTTAAAAATTACTCCCGACCTAAAAAACTCTTTTCTTTCGATGAGTAATACTAGTGTCTGAGAGAAGTAGAACCTTGTACCAAGATACAAACTACAGATGGTTTCACTGAGTGTACAGAGACACATACCGGTACAAGTTTTGTCGTTGACTGTGTCACTTTAACATAGCACAATTCGAAATCAAAACACTGTCGCTATAAGCATAGTTCCCGCTTTAGAAATCTTGTCTCTTTTTAATAAACCGTAAAGCAACTAAGATTCAGTATTTATCTCATCACAGGAAAGTCTCTATTTCGTATAAATTCCTCCCAAAACGGGATTAAAGTTTCAGTTTTTTATTTTTATCAGATCAACAAGGCGGGAAATGTCTTTGTAGATAGCATTAATGGGGAAATTCATTTCATCGAAATGCGGGATCGTATTTCACGAAAGGAAAGAAAACGTGCTGTGGATACTGTGAACTTGAACTGAAATGGAGTAAGTGGGACAAAGAATAAGAGATAGTTTAGCACATGAACAAATCTTGTCGAAGGCGGAAAATGCTTCATTCAAATCGGGAAATAAAATTTGATGAAATGTAATGGAAAATGGCCCGGGAAAAACACCCGGGGAATAGTGAGTAGATAACACGATGGTGTGTGTGTGCTGAACTTGGAAGTTGGTGTAGGTTGACCGTGAGCTAGCCCGGGTATTCTCACGGCCGGGCCATTGCTACGTCATGGTCAATGAGACCGAGTATTTAACTTGCGTGTTTTTTCCCTTAAGTGCATAAGGGGTTGGTGTCCATGAGTTCATGTGGACCCAGCATTTGGTTTTTCGCTCGTTAGCGCAAACAATATTCGATAATTTTAGATTAATTGAATAACTTTCAGTTGCCAATTAGAGCAAACAAAACAACATTGAAACCCGACACCTCTGAAAATTGACATGGGTTCACTTGAATCCCCATCCACCACGGGACAGTCAATGACAAAAAATGATTATTCGACATGACCGTTGACCATTCAACACACATGGTTGTACCTGGCATGTTGACTTATGCAACTAGGAAAATACAGATGAGCGTTTAAAAATTTTGGTGATACATAATAATATGGTCTATTCTCAATCTCAATTTCAGTGCACAAATGTGGGAGAATAGAAAAAAAGGAAAATAGCCTTTCCGCCGGCATATAAATTAATTTGTCGTTCCTAATGCCTTAGGTAGTCAATACATGTGAGCATTTCATGGAAAATTCATTTATGATAAAGTTATTTTTTCTGGGAGGGTCCAAGGGCCCCCCCACCCAGGCACCCCGACGGGAGTGGCGAAAGATAAACTAGTGTTAAATGATGTGTTAAAAATTGTACCGGTCTCACTTTGGTGCTGCCTTGATCCAAATCTTTTTGTCAAAACCCACCTTTCATACGGTTTTATTGTTTTGATAAGGTTTCAAGCGATTACCAAAAAAAATCCGCAATTACAATTTGTCTTCGTCCACATCAGTAACAAAAAAAAAACGGGTTGTTTCCTGGTAAGCTTTCTATGGGAAATGGGTGGAGAGCGCCATATAAAACAAAAATCACAACTCAATTTGCGAGCTGGGAAGCCTTCAGCATTTTCAAACGAAAGATTACAGGTTAGGGGTCTTAGGTTGGGCTTTAGTATGATGTATCTTTCCTATATAATACATGGGTATTCTAAGTGCTAATGTAATGATAATACGGGGTGTTCCAAAAAGTTGTTGCAAGCAGATATAATTTGATTTCTCACAAACTACTGTACCTAATCTAGGGATGTTTCTTTCATAGTACCATATATAATCTATCACTTGTGTATGTATCATCAGTGCAAATGCATGTAACCATGAGGCACTAGTGAAGAAATACCCCACGAAGCTATAGCATTACGATTATTCGGCGGCCATAGTATCTCTTTGGGACTTTAATGTTATTTCAGTCCTCTACGGGGAATTATTAATTATGATTATGATTGGCGACATTTTTTCGAGTGTGTTCACCATTTTACATGCCCAATTAAGTATGACGTCCATATCAAAATTCAATACACGAACGGACTCAATAAAATCAACCGTTTTTTAGATTCAGTTAAAGCATTCTTATAACACAATCAAGATGTTAAGAACACATGAAAAATGCAGATTCTAGCAATATTTCAAGATTGCGTCCAAAATTCGAAAAATTATTAAAAGAGGATATTGGGCAAAAATATAATATGAGGAAAAAACACACAAATATTTAAAGGGGCAACGAAAAAACTCCAACGCATTATCTTGGCTTCACATCCGGGTGGAGGACCAAACTGTCTCCAAAGTTTCACCAAAATTGCAAAAGTGTGAAATAAATTCACAGTGTCTTCTGTTGTGTGACTACATGTTAGATGTAATAATGTATGGAAGAAACAAGCAATGTGTTTTAAGGGCATCGTTAAAGTCTTCTTAGCAAGGATTATATGTAAGATTCATCTGATTAGGTGGGCAGCCAACAATGGACCGTTCAAACAGTGGAGTAGCCAGGCGGTGGGGCCGGCAGAGAGAGGGGGAATAGTGCCCCTCTGAAACCATTTTGGAGTGGAAATGGGAATAAAACACGGCTATTCATGTTAAATCAGCCCCTTTTCGGATTCTTTGCCTGCGACCGGGAATTTTTGCCTGTGATCGGGAAATTGCCCCGTCGGAAACCACGGGCTGGCTAGTGCCTGCGTTCAAACTTCGTTCAAATCTACAAAGTACCGTCTATATATAATAGGCAGTTAGGTATTATCCACAAATATGAAAAAGTACAAAGTAAAGTAAAAAAATAATATGACTTTGACCATATTAATCTGGTATTTTTTTTTTGGGGGGGGGGGTATGTTCCTTAAATATGCAAATTATGGTGATGGTTTAAATTCTTTAAACTACAAAATTACCTTATCTCTTATGTCCTTAGAGGAAAATGACTAGCAACCTGGCGATCACAGCAAAAGGGACCGGCTGCGGCGGGGGCCGTGGGCGGTAGTGGTGCTATGGGTTGTCTGAGGGGGGGGAGACCTGGTGCTGCAGGAGAGGGGATTTGGGTTGATTATGATATAGGAGATACTCACTTTCCACCGGTAACACAAGTCATCGGACCTTTAATATTACCTTTTTAAAGTTCATCCATTTGCATTTTCTTATCGATTAAAAATAGCTGCGTTAATAAATTTAATATATTTAGGAACATTTATGTATAATTCCTCAATTTGAGGGTAATGATTAAACCATTTTAGAATTACAACACAATTGGTCAAGTTACGTAGTTTTGCCATACAAAAAAAAGGGAAAAGCAGTTAGGTAGGAGTAAGAGTTATGGGGAAAGTACTATGCTGAACACAAAAAATACACTACATAGAAATAAAAACATTCTTGATATGTGTTGTTAACAAAATTTGTGTTTAATCTTACCCTGCTTTAGCTTTGATCGTACACTCTTGTTGTACCATTATATAGCAAAATTGTTTTCAAATAATGGAAGTGGTTGTAATAAGGGTTCAATTCTTCATCGGGAGGGGTTTTTCCCTTTCCAGAATGTCAGGTGTTCACTCTCCCTGCGAAACAAGTAACATAAAATTTGGTAGTGATGGGAGAAGCCCCCGGGAAAGCGATGTAAATTGTTAATAGGCGCTAGGTCAATTGCACTTTAAAATTTCGACTTCCTTCTACAACTGTAAATATTTCCCATCATATCATAGGGCGGGAATAATCGTTTCACCATAGGGACATCCTTTCTAATACGTCTATAGCAAAACTGTTTTAATCGCGAGCAACATCTTGAACAAATCACTGAAAACGCGGCGTATCGTGGCGGTATACCCGAAAAGGAACAATTGTAACCATTTCACCCCAACCCTAAACAAGTTTCTTTCTTCTTCTTAAATCAATACTTGCTGTGTATCTTTATGTAAAATCATTTCTGCTCAATGATGTTATCGAGGGACGGTTCCCCAAATTGAGTCACCACATTTTAGGAAGTTATGGTTGTTAGCTCTGCCATAATATCTGGATGTGACCAATTGGTCATGGTTGTTAAAAACAATAAATAAGCCCCTCCCAACTTCAAACAGGAAGTTTCATGAAACTTTGGTAATTAAAAGCAAAACAACGTTTCTTTTCTGCATCTGTACAATGGAGAAAAAAAATGTTAAGTAGGATTCACTTATCGTATGGGCTGTTCGTAGTAACAAGGTTTCTGACTGGAAGGCGTACAAATCAGCCCGTAATCATGTTACTAGTATGATTAGGATTGCAAAGGGAGTATTATAAGATTTGATCAGCCGTAATTGCAATGATTCACGTAAACTTTGGCAGTCTCTTAAAACGGTGTACTTCCTTCCAAACGTTCTTGTAATCCATCGTCCATGTATTAAATGGTAAGTTTTGACTTTCAGGATGATGATGTTTCGAATGGTTTTAATAAGCATTCCACACATGTTGCTACCAATTGATTGATGAATATGATTATGAAGGTATGGTGATGATAATAGAATGTTTAATTGTGTAAAGTCAAGTAAGGACTACTTCTTTGTACTTGATTAACTATCATTTCATCGATTTTGTTGACAAAGAATAATTCCATGAGTGCTAATAAGGCTATGGTCGATGATGTAAGTTGTAGGGTTCTTAAAGTTAGCTCGTCCTGCAATTGTAGATAGCTTGACTTACATACTTAACCTCTCTCTGTCTACTGGCATTTTTCCATCTGTATGGAAACTGGCCAAAGTTATTCCCATTGCTAAATAAAGGTGGTGATCGGGACAATACCAAATAATTACAGGCATTATTTCTATACTGCCTGTGGTCAGTAAGATAAATTGAGGAGAGCAGGGCATAATCATGTAGTATTCTTAGGTAAGGTAAAATATAATATTCTGCATATCACCAAGTCAGGCTTCGACCGGGCACTCTACCGAAACTGCCTTCTTGATTGTATATGGTGGATGGATGGCATTGCCAATCTTAATTCAGGTAAAAATGAATGGTGGGCTGTTATTGATTTACAAAAGGCCATTTGATACGGTTACAATGATATTTTAATTAATAAACTTAGTACTATGGTTGTGCATCTCAACATCACTTTTAAGATGGTTTAGGACATACCTGTCTGATTAGAAAACAACGGGTAACATTTAATGGCGTTGTTTCAAGTTCATTACCCGTGAAACACTGGTGTCCGCAAGCAGTATTCCTTGGGCCACTTGTTTCTTATTTTTATAATGATTGCCAAATGTTATTAAACATGGGAAATTTAGATGTATTATGCCGATGAGAACTACAATGTATTGTCAGTGGTTAGGATGTAAACGTTCTGTCAAAAAAGCTTACTGATGATATTGATGCAATTATGAAATGGCCTTCGTGCCATAAGCTTTTCCGAACCCTGAGACAAGCCAATGTCATGCTATTAGGCAGTAGTTCAAGATTAGTAATGTCATTATGATTCCTTTTCAGTTATGATTAATGGTTGGGTAAACTTAAACGTGTTAATTAAAGCTAAATGTGTTTTAGGCGTGGTTACGATGATGAACTGTGTGGCATTGTCAAATTATGGTTTTTGTTAGCCAAAAGCTTTTTTGGAAAGATGGACTTTGAAGGCGTCTCAGCACATTTCTTGATGTAACCACTTTAAAAATTTTGTATAAGTAACTTAATTCAGCCCCATTTCGATATTGCCAATTAGTATGGTACGGATAGATTTAAAGAGGATGCACATAAGCTAGATGTTTTGCAAAACGTTGTGCTAGAATAATTATAAGTGTTAATTCATTAACGTCATCTGAGATAATGTTTCCTATTTGGGCTGGAAGTTCTTCAAATCGTAATAACTCACTGTAAAGCTATGTTGATTTAAAATCTTTAAATGGTTTCGCTCCATCTACCTTTGTTTTAATTTAATTATGTGTCTAATGTGCATAAGTGTTAATACAAGACAAGCCGCAGCTGGTCTGGTGGCGCTACCTCCTTGACACAACAAATGCGTTAAATATTACTGAGATTATAATAGTCGTCATTTTTTACATTGTTGAGGTATGGAATAAAATTAATTTTGATATCAGGAAAAGTACCAAATTTACAATGGTCAAACGACTTTACAACTCATAATCAATAGGCTTTATTGATGTATTTTATGGTTGATAGTTGCTTAGACCCAATGTAAATAATATCTGGGCCTGTATTTTATTGTTGATGTTCTTTCGTTATTATGTATACCAGTCGCTGCAATCGTGCCTCGTGCGTGGTGGTGCGTGCGTGCGTCTGTATGCGTTGTGAGGATGTATGTTTGAGGGGTGGGGTTGTATTCGAGCGTGCGTGTATGTTTTGTATGATGGTGGTTATAATAGTAGTGTGGGCTGTTATGGTGAGTGTGCTTATGGTGGTGTGAGTTTGGCTGTGGTTTGTGGAATATTTTGTGTTACAAGTTTGGGTGCGTGTTGGAGTGGGATGTCATGTGCAATTTTATTAATATGTAATTTTGTGTAATGTAAGGTAATGCTCTGTAAGGCCACCTATTTTCTTGGTGTCGGTTGTGCAATTTGCTGCTGCAATAATAGTGGTGTACGTTATGCAGTGTGCTTCTATTTTTAATATAATTTTGATGTATAGTGTCTTTTTTAAGTAATTTCATAAGTGTGTGCAATTGAATTTCAATATTTTTACTCTATGTAATTAATTTGTGTGCAAAATTTTTATAGTTGGAAAAATGTCTGCAGGGCCCCGTGTAAGAAAGCTATTTTTGCTGATCGGTATTCCTGGATAAATATGAGGATAAATAAAAAATAAATAAATAACAGAATTTCGACTTTTCTATTTTTACTTTTAGTATTATTTTTATTTTTTTATTTTTTATGTTTAAAAAACTCCCCGGGCTTACTCATATTTCGTTTTTAATATTGTTACCCTGTCTAAGGTCATAATGATAAAAGTCCTGAACTTAATAGGCCAAGCAAGGCCAAGCTTTATTTTGAGATCTGTTTTAAACCAGTTCTTTACCAATTAGGGGATTCAAGAATTAATTGGTGATTTGTCTTTGATCCCCTTTAACAAAAGTAAAGTCTCTACAAGAGACCCAGTATTTCTTGCTACATTAAAAACATGTCTTTGTGTGGACCGTTCAAAACAAATTTTGAAGCCTCTTTAAAGTTGGTTATTTCGTGCGTACCACTCAGATCACAGGTTACGCTCCTTAGCGGTTTTGTAAACTGGATTTATTAGATGGCATATCTAGCGTTTAGGGTTGTCAACAATATAAGGAGTTTATCCTAGGTTCACGACCCTTATCTTGGTTTACAAAGCTAAACCCCCAGATAAGGAGCATAAAATCAGCATAACGCGACCTTCTCGGGGTTTTTTAGCTTTTATTAAACTAAGATAGGCACCTTATCCATTAGATATGGGTCGTTTTATGCTTTTTTTACGTTATTATCCCTAGATATAAACCGTTGTAAATCTAGGAAGTGCGATTGATATAAAGGATTCAGGATTGAAGTGTCCTTGGGATTTAGGTTTATAAATGCAAGATTGGATAATTTTCTCCCAGGTTAAATATCTATAAAATATCAGAGACTTTCAATTTAATTCCGTTATTTTCAATTTTCAGACTCAGTTTTTTACACCTTACCATTTTTGGTAGCCCGTTCCATCGGGATGTCGGTAATTAGTTTGAACTTCAACCACCGTGGTTCTAAGCACAAAGGAGTCAGAATGGATGAGCACCCTCTTGTAGTTTGTGGGAAACTCTCCAAGATTCTCTTCGTAAGCGGTGGGCCAAAATACGGGGTAAAGGGTATTTTGTTATCAATGTCATTATATATGTTTGTATGTTTTCATATTTTGTTGATAGTTTTGTGTGGTTTGTTGTTTCGTTCAATTTTATTTGTTTGCCTACGTGTTTTGTTGTTCTGTTGGACCATGACATATTTTGGAATGCCAAATAATTTCATTCAAAGAAATTAGAGCAATAATAAAGAAGGGCAATATAACATCCACACAATTGCTTAGGAACCTAGGACATGTCCCTATAAAAACCACTCCCCGGGAAACCCACTCATTAACCATCCATCTCGACCCACACCACACACTTACACACACCCCACAAAACACTTATTACATCCAAAGAATTAAGGGTAGTTTTTTTTTCTTAACTTGTTTAAAGCGACACTTTTTAGACAACTGTATTAAACTTTATTCGGGTGGCTGTTTTACGAGAATAAATCCACCGTACATAAACACATAATAGTAGAGCTGTTAAGCATATGAAATCGTTCATTTTTGAAGAAAGCATGAAAATACTTGGCAAATGAACGTCTATAGCATCACGAGGGTGCCGAGGAAAAAAAATAGACACAAACAATATTACGCCCCCTGTGGCCGCCATATTGAATTCCAAAATGGCCGCCCAACAAAATCACAATTTTTGGACATATCTTAATTCTACAGCAACTAAAATCAAATTTTGAGGTTGTCTAAAACACTATGTTTTGATACCAATGAACCTGTTGGTGATCTAAATTTTATTTGGAGGCTCCATTATTGAATTTCAAGATTGGCTGCATGAAAATTTTAAAAATGGCTGTCAATGCCACATTTTTTAGCCATATTTCACATCTGTGCAGTTTGATTAAGTCAAGGTGTCTAGTATCTATGGTTTGATACCCAGGAGCTTTCAGGATCATAAGTTGTTCCTTCAGTGGCTACCTATCTGGCATTTCAAGATGGAGGCAAAATTTTTAATTCAAAAATATTATAAAATGCGGATTTTCTAGCAAGTTTTAGTCTCGTTTTGGGCCGACCAGAAAACATCATCCACATATAAAACGGTGTACGCTACCGTGATGAGAAAATAGTCCACTGGCAGCGCGCACTAAATTTCAGATGATTAACCGCCAACACACGGTGAATCGTCTTTAACCCAAATTGTTTCTCCAAAATGGTAAAGAAATAACACGCAGGGAAGGTGTTGACCGCTATAGCAGTATCACCTTAACTTCTGAGAGGGAAAATATACCGCGGTCTCGATAGCTAACCCCGGGGAGGGCGAGGACCTCCCATCTTGAAGTGACGCGTATGTAAGGCTGGGGGGGGATGATTAAGGGACCCCCTTTTCAGCACTTCCGTTGTCACCCAAAAAAACCCACTTGTTTAAGATTGCACCAAAGACCCATCCATATTTTGTGAAAAATTTTCAACAATATAAAATTAAAAAAAACCCTTATTTTGGGTGAAATTTTGAAATAATTTTTCACCCAAAGATCCATTTTTGCGAAAAATTTTTTAAAGGATCACTCAGAAAACCCCACATTTTGTGGCAATGTGGCTCCTCTATACCCAAGACCCTATTTTTCAGTGGGTCACCGAATGAACTGGGTTTGGAAGCACTAGTCTTACACGTATCCAATCCGATTTCATATTGGGAGTGGGACCCCCACCCACCGGGTAGTGACCTTACTTTTGCAGCACAGTATACCACTGGTAGTCTCATGCGGTGGAAGAAGGAACGTGAAGGGCAGGCTCTTGATTATCCCCGTTACAGCTCTTGATTGGCCCATCTTATACCGGCCACACAAAGCTGCAAGCAGAGCTTTCCTCTTCCAAGCTGCTGGACTATATCCCTTGTCCCTAGAGGAAAATGACATAACAACCGACGATCACCGCAAAAAAGGAGGGTTAGCGGTATTTGTGGTGCATAGGAGAGATATTCCCTGTAAACACGAGACAGGGGTCCGCTCTATGATTTATGAAGGTGGCACCGAAATGGCATTTAAGGATTTTAAGGGAAAAAGGGGACGAGGAGATGACAAACCGTTTGTCTTCGAAGCCTTTCTGTATGCTTGATACCACTTTAGTGTGGACACCAAGGTTTCTCTGACCCCGTCTTGCGGCTAAATGCCTGGTCCTGTTAGAAACACTGGGGTGTGTAACAGGCAAGTCTGGTTTTTGAGAGGACGGACACGCCGTTAACTTCGACAATGAACAAAGCAGGTATTTTGGAACCCCGTCGTCCGAAGGCGACTGCCACGAAAAAATTCGGCTTCCTAGGCAGATCAAAGAGACTGATATTCCTAGATGGCTCAATTTCCTGACTCACAAAATTCCTAACGATGCTAAGACATGGAGCACCTAGCGGCAGTACCACTCCGTGATTCCAGGAATGAGTTCACGACAACAAACCGCGGTCGACCGTACTGACGTGACGTGTCAAAAATATGCTATTCAGCAGATTCGTAAGAATCGGGCTATGAGAGACAACTGAGTCGGTTCTGAAACCCAGATGGAGTGGCCCTAATAGTGGTGGGTCAGCACCCAGACTGTTTGGCACCAAAACCTCGTGAAAGATTCTATTAGGAAATTCCCAATGTGCCTACAGACGCAGACAGCGGATAGATCTCTCGATTGGCGCACCATTATAGAAACCGGCGAGTCGAGAATATAAGATTATCTGCCCTGCCTGAGTAACGAGCGCAGTAGTCTGTTCAGAAAATCTCGTATGAATGTACAATTGAGGAAAATGTGTCCGACAGTCAGGTGTAGAGAGCGGTGGATGGTATGCGGGTACGAACGTGTCGGCTGGGCGTACTGCTTCCAGATCCCCGCCCTGAGGGAGAAAGAAACCGGTCCCTGAATCGAGCGCTCTAGAAGCCATGGGACACAGTCGATGGCCGCCATGGGAGCTACCAGCAGAACCAGTTAGTTACGACTGAGAAACCTTCTCGAAGACTCTTGTATCATCTGAAATGGGGGGAATCTTGGACTCCACGAGTATCACACGTCGGAGCTGGTGGATCACGGCGAAGGACACTAGATCCACATGGAGACGCTTTAGCCTCTGAAAAATGGACCAGCAAACTGATGGAAGGAGGTGCCATTTCCCACGACAACCCATTATATTCAGTGTTGGACGCATGGCCACTTTGTGCCATTCCGGGACGAAGGTGTCCACCATGATGTTCTCCACCCCCCATTACATAGGACGCTATCAGAGTAATGTTCACTCATAAGGGTATCCTTGCAGAGACTGGGGGCTTTTTGTTCTCCCTCCTGTTGAGGTATGTCATTACCGTCATGTTGCCGCATTGGAACCAAGATTATAATTTCCTTCGACGTAGGAGTAGTTAGGAACGCAGTGTTCAGTGGCAGAAAGATTAGGCCAAAAGCTCGATGTGCATTGTTGATGGTTCAGGTTGCTTGGGAGACCACCTGAGTAGAGTAGAGACTGGTTCAGAGTTCCATATGGAAGTACCTTGGGGCTCACCCAACACGCAGCCACACCCAGAAACAAAGTGTTCGCGGTCACTGCCTGCCATGACCCTGCAAATGCCATGAGATGACCCCGCACACCCACAGGTGGCCAGAGGGCCCTTGTCCGGGTAGTCATGGCGACAGCTTTGGACGCCGCCTTGACCACCACAACCTTGGATTGACACCACCTTTGTTTTTGCCCTTACTCCTCTGTCATTGCCATGCACGGAGCTTTCCCACCTATTTATGCCGGTGACACTCATGGTTCTGAGGGGCCTGAGCCATGGTGGGGGGGGGGGAGGGGGGGGGAGGTTGAGGTGGTAGCGGATGGCTGCTGAGCGCACCATCGTGATTGGAGGGGTAGGCTTCCCTCATTCCTGCGTGGCCTGATCTTAGTTGCCGAGGTGGCACCTTTATCACTCTTGAGCTTATGGAGGGAAGCCCAATTGACCTCCGAAAGGTCTTTCCCCGTCCGTAAGAGCAGTTAGCACCTCTAACATATACACGAGAATCTCTGTGAAATTTAGGGCGTTTTGCTGACCACAGTTGCATTCGACTTCACCGAACCGAATTGGCCAATTATGGCGGCCATCTTAAAAATTCAATGACTGGATGGGTTGGGAACAATTGGATGAAAATTATAAGGACCACCAAAGGGTTCCTTGCGTATCAAAAACAGAGGTATAGGGACACTGAATTCTTCCCTCTAGGTGCTGTGAGAAAGAGAATTATGGCTTAAAAAAAGGTTATTTTGGCGGCCATTTGGAATTCAATATGGCGGCACATATGGGGGCGTAATATTTTTGGTCTATTTTTTTTCCGGAACTATGGTGCCTTTATAGAAGTAATGTACAAAGTTTAATCCTTTCTTCAAAAAAGTGAACTGATTCTGGCGGAAGGAATATCCCCTTATTAAATGCCCAACAACTAATTAATTAGCTTAGCGTATATAAACGGATAAAATAAATCGCAGGGCTCGTGATCATAAGGACCATTGTAAATCGTTGAGTTCGAGCCCGTACAGGAAACGTGTTTGTATCCTGGGCCAAGATAGGGTAAAGTGGGGTAATATGGATAACGGGGCATTGTGGACCCCTCATAACTTTGAACTAGGGATGGTATGAGTGTTCTTCTTGAAAGAACATCATATCAAAAAACTATAATTGAGCTAGTAACCTATTATGGCAGTGACCATTTAATCATATTTTCTCTTGAGCCTGGGTTTGGAGGGTGTTACCATAGCAAACATGTAGTAATGCACTTTACCATGTATCTTTTTTACATCTAATCAAAAAACGATCTGGATCGTTAGTGTATGTGTGATCTTGAGTGTAAAAATGGAACCTTGTTTCCCATGTAGAAACTTTATGGACGGGGCAATGACCATGTGAGTGAGGGTTCCATATTACCGGCCTTATTGCCAATGACGGGGCTTGTCAATATTGCCGACGCATGGGCAAAATGGATCCTTTGCAACAAAAGTTTTGAAAGCCTTATCTTTTATTTGGGGAGAGAAGAATGACTATCTTTACCTACCCATGAACCAAAGCTATTAATTTGATGAGGAAAAGTTATTAAAGAAATAAAATAAATTCTTGCGAAATCAAATCTTGCTAAGGAGTCCATATTACTACATTTCCCTACTGAATCCCAATTGTTTCTTCAACCCAAGCCAAAATATGGGGAGTGTTAGGGGAATAGTACCATCAAGCGCTGGATAGGATTGTGCGCACGGCCAGCACCGGCCGGCCTATCCGGGCCATAGAGTGAACGAACGATTGTGACGATTTCCTGAGGCAGCGAAATAATAGCAACCAGCGAGTCAAGTTCACTTGTTGTAAAAGGCGCTATATAAATCTCATTATTATTGTTGTTATTATATTATTATTATCAATTATTATTTAAAAAGTCCCACAAGGATAAGACCCACATCACCACCAAGGTTCAAAATTGTCCCCACAATGTATTAGTTTTTACACACACGCGCGCGCGCGCGAGCGCTCGTACACACAAAGATAAAGATCTCCACAAAAAAAGTAACTCGGCAGTATAAATATGCTGTACCTTTAAAACTATTAATTCTAATTGGTATTGACAGGCTCTAAGATAAAAACTATTTCATGATAGTAACAGGACACTTCCTTCGCTGCTGCAATTGACCAAATATTACGAATTATAAGGGCATGACATAAGCATTTTTGTTTGCACTAATTTGTATTGAGTAACGGGTACTTTGTAACCACATTTACCTTCTAAGCACCCAAGACCCAGACACTTTATTGCAAAAAATGAAACTTGTCAATTGCCACCTCACGATTAACACAAATGAGGTGTTCATATTAGCGTAATAAATATTCTTTCTCCAAGTAATATTAGACCTATCTCAATTTTTATTACAATCTCAAATTGGCACAAGCTCTTTCAGACATTGTGTTTTCATCTCTCATGTACAGAACAAGATGTCAAGAAGCGAGACCACCGCGGGAGAAGGGCACGGCCTGCCATAGAAGATGATGGATGACTTGTGCGCCGCAACCAAAGCTTCTTAGGTGAGGATGAAGATCATGCTAGTACCCTTCAACACCAGTCCCAAGTTTCCCAACAAGAACGGAAAACCAGACAGCCGAAAAAGTCGCTTTCTTCCCCACTATGACCCACTGTACAAACGGTGGATGGAAGAGAATTCATTGAGAGGCGGCAACTTGAAGCCTCTCTAAACAATCTACAGCATCTGGTGGATCACCATCGTGAGATGGATGAGGATGCCGATGTCCTGGATGAATGGAAGCTTTTGGCTACAGCAGTGGATAGGCTATGACTGTTGCTGTTCTTAACGGGGGGGTCCCTATTCTTGATTGATTACTTGGGGCCGCGGGAGATGATGCGTCGAAGTGGGGACTCGGAAAGGACTTACGCCGATGGGACCGGATTGGAAACTAACAAGTTTTTGGAGATCAATAAACGACATTTCCTATCCAAAATTATATACCTACATTGCGCGCAGGGCGGAACCAGAAATTCTTCTATATGTAGGCCTTAAAAAAACTGACTGTGGTATAATAAAATATAACGTTTGGATGTGTTATGAACATTACGACACATCAACTTCGTTGTACCGGTTCATTTTTGTACCGGTATATCAAATCATATAAACAATGGGTCTGAGCCTGTAGACTTCTAACCCATGTAAATCTATAACCTTCGTTTCACTGCGATTATGGCATCTATATGTTCGTGTCGAATAAACTACGTTTATAGATATAAATTATAGGCTTTATTGGCTGCTTAGTAGTAAATGTGTCTGCAAGTACGGTGGTACTTGTCGAGCGGAGTTACCAATGTGGAATCAATGCGCTATATAAATAAAATAACAACCATTTAATCAGGTTTTATTTTAAAAGGGGAAACAGTCAGTAGCGGCGGAAAACAGGGGGCAGGAGTCCACGTACAACTCCAATGCGTCTCTGTGGAAACAAAAATGGTAGCGACAGAGGAAATTTAATGTAGAATTTTAAGTGAAGTATTACTGCTGAATCACACTTACAATTGACCGCTGGGCTATGTAAACTATTCTACACCATGGGTATATTATGAGAAAGTCCATGCTCGCACGGGGCGATTCCCTCAGTCAACGGCGAGTGGCGGCAGTGATGAATTTGAAAATAAGACGAAAATAGGGGGTCTTTAAAAACAATTGAAAAAACTGACAATCAAACATTTAGAGGGCGGAAATTACAGCAGGAGGAAGGGAAGAGGAAGTGAGGAATTTCAATAGTTCAAAACAAAGTCTCTGAAAAAGTTAATGATTATAATGGTTAAGTTTTTTTTATATATTTAAAATAGACCTTAAGTGCATCAGACACAGTCGAACAGTTGTTTCGTCGGTGGCTCTGATAAACCGCCTATATTACTTAAGACGAGGGGAATGAAATTACATTAACCGTCCCAAAAACGTCCGCTGCATACGTAAAAATCCAGGAGTCTCTTTTGTTAAATCAAACAAGTAATCGATGGTACTTACTGGGGGGAAGGAAAACATGACAAAAGCGGGTCGGAAAGTCAGAACTGAGAAAAACAAGGGAGGGCCATTACACTTTTACTGACTTCCCCGTCCCCTTACAAACGAGACACGTGCATGTAAAATTAACGCAAAATCGTATAATCGGTAATGAGTTCTACGAAACAGTAATTCAACCAGCGAATCCTATTTTTTAAACCACTTATTCATTTAATCCTCCTTTCTATTGTGTATTCGTATTGCCAAGTTGATGGAAATATCTATTAATAGTAATAGTGACGGAGGGTCCGTGTGGTCCAGTGGAAAATGCGCAGAAATTAATGATCATAGAAGTTGTGAGTTCGAGCCGCCGCCATGCAATGTGATGTGTCCTTGGCAAACACATGATCTCGCTTGTTCTCAATTCACCCAGGTGTCAATGGGGAGCTGTAAATGTGCATCGACCAGCGGGGTCCACCCGAGGCCTGTTTCGTAGTTTAATACAATAGTACTACACTAGTACTACAATAAAGGTTGCGTGTGACCGCAACTTAGACGACCTGTCGTCGTTGTACCATATAACTTAACGATGATAATTTCCGTTGTTGGGCCCAATTTCTACCATGGTACTGTCGTAATTACTGGGCAAATTGTGTGTGACCAGCATTTTTCGTAGTTTACTACCATGCTTACGCAATGAACCGCGTTGTTGACCTCGTGCTCGCGTGCACAGAAATGTCTACGACGCAATACCATAATCTCACCGTGTGACCGGGGACCGTTTCGTCGTTTTTATTTATATTATTACAGTAGTACCACAATAAGAATAGTACGACACAACGACCGAAATATGCTCGTGTGACACGCGGTCATACTGTGCTGCACCATTTAATTTGGATGCCGAATTTTCCGAATTTGAAAATGTGAACATACTAGTGATAGCCGCAATAAATGTAAATTGTAAAGGACGCTTTTAGATAAATCTCGACATTTTTATTTTATTCTATTGACATCCCTTTTTCACAGGGAGTATTTTCATTCCAATGTATGCACAATCGTTTATAGTATTGTTCCCCTTTCGTTCACTCAGTTGATCACGTACAGCAGTACTCAGCCGTCATACTCTACTAAGCAAAATTCTTCAAAATGATTATTATACTTTTTATATTAAATTAAAATGTTTTTAACACATTTTGGGCCGAATTGGGCGTTTTTTAAAACGTTTTAATGATTTGTATGATATGGAGGTTAACCTTGGTATTGAAATCAGGTGAAAGTAGGTTTAGGTTTCCCTTATATAACTTAGCTGTGCTAGCGTGCCAGCGCACTTATTTCCCTGAAATCACCCCGCTTTTAAGTTTACTCTCAGATTCCACGGAAATAACGCGCCACACAAAGTGAAAGCATTACTGTTGTATCCCGAACTTCTCTCGCTTTGTACTCTCTCGCTTCTTGATTACTTCACACGGTTTGCGTTTATTCCCACGGACATCATTAGCTGCACCCAGTGGCGTAACGGGCTACCCGCTATGAGGGGGCAAATTTCCAAGTCTTGGGAAATGTTCCTTCTCAGGGGGGTCAAAAGGCCAATTTTTCCCGGTTCCAGCAGAGGGCTAAAAAACGGCTGATTTAGCATATTTTTGCAAATGTTTTCCGGCGAAAGCCCCCCCCCCACGCCTGTTACGACACTGGCTGCACCCAATTGAGAATTTACTTTAATCGTTTGTTTTTAATTGTTTGAGAAAACTGTGATTTTCTCAAGAATTTAATATTATATATTTCAATTCTTTTTCTTCACTTTTGTGTTACCCTTTTTGTAGAGGGCCACTGCGAACTCACGCCTGCCGTTTTTACCAGTGTCCTCGTCCCTTCACCAGTATGCATTTCCAAAATACTGCTTTGCATTGTTTATCTGTTAAAACAAAAAGTTTATCACTTATATCTGTCATTACTTTTGACAAAATATGTTTTATTCATTTAACAAATAGTTTAACTATTAGTTTATCATTGTATAAACCAAAAGTTATCTTTGTACTATCTATGGTTATTATATAGTAAAGGTTTATCATCTGTTTATATTTTGTTTGTATATGTTTGTGAAGAGACAAAATTAAATTGAAATATAAAAAAAAAATCTGAATCTAATGAAGCAATAGAAGACTTTGCCTTAATAAGGTTTTTTATATAATAGATAAAGTAATATGAAACATTCCTTGTATTTGATGTTCTATTTCATGTTATTTCGTTCCCTCTTTTCTAAACGCCCGATAGAATATGGGCACACCAAAAATCTATAGATGAGATTGGTGGCTGTGTACTTTAAAATTGGTGTATTTGGAAAATTGTAAAACGAGATTTATAGCTCGCTTTGTTAGATATATGGTAGAATACTATCAATAAACAAATATCCCACATATCATTATTGATAACAAAGGTTATTGCTTGCGTTATATGTATTGAAGCCGACACTGTATAAATGATAAAAGCTAAGTTCAAACAGCATATTCTGCGTCTACACTCCGATTAGGTTACCACCAGAAATAAAGTGGTAAAATATGAAGAATATCACAAATCATCACAGTTTGCAAAGAAGTGCTTGCACCACTTTCTACATATTAATGAGTACATTAGAAAAGGTTTTTTTGTATGAAATAATATTTCGACACAATTAAAATATCCATCTTTTTTAGTCATTTTTTTCTATATCAATACAATTCTGAAAGAAGTTGAGTTTTAACATTTTTCTAAGCAAAACCCACAATTCTGAAGAGTGGGGTATTGTACAATTTCTAAGCCAAAACCCACAATTCTGATGAAGAAGAGTGCGTTCGTTACAATTTGAAGCAAAAACCAAAATTATGGAAATTCAAAGCACATAAACTTTTCTGATGTGTGCGGGGTTGGGTTCCCACTCAAAAGTGGGGTATTGTTACAATGTCTAGCAAAACAACAATTATTCTAAAGTGTGGGCGGCCATGTACAATTTCTCAGCAAAACCCTGCAACAATATGGGTTTTGAAAAACATTGAATTTTAAAAAAAACAACATTCTAAGGTATGGTTTTACAATTTCTAAAACCAAAACAACAATCTGGAGTTTGGGTTTGTACATTTCCTCAGCAAAACCATAATTCTGAAGTTTCCCCTTTTGTACAATTTCTAAGCAAAACCCACAATTCTGAGGTTTGACTTTGTACAATTCTAAGCAAAAATGCGAAAAAACCTACTTCATTTATTTCCTTGGTTGTGATTTAGACTGAAATTTCAGCATGAATACGTCTTCCATTGGTTATATTCCTGGCATAAGACCTATAAATTCAAAGGAAAAACATTGTGGGGCATATTTCAAACATCTGTGCCAAAATCATGCCATAGTGAAAAAGTGGATTATAAACACTGTGATGTATGAACGACCCTACTATTATTACGATTTTGCTTTAAAAATGGTACAACACCCGTAATTCAGAATGGTTTCAAAATATTTGAAATTGAATTGGATGAGATTGTACAGGGTGAGTAATTAAAAAAAAAATTGACCCTGAATTGTGTCCGCCATTTTGAATTTTGAAATAACATCTATCTAACATATGTAGTATCAACTGAAAGCCTAGTTTATTATTTGGGAATTTGCTGCAAAAATCATTCTCATCGGTTAGTTTAGACCGGCTACAGTCGTTGAACATTTATTCTGCTCAATATCATAGCCCGAATTTTCCTTCTTGACACTGATTTACTTCGCTTCAACGCCATCATTTTAATGTGAATCCGTGACAGAGCGCAAAACAGACTACTTGATTCCAAGAGCTATAGATTAGCTAAACTTAATAGCTTGGCAAGAGTACGGTTAGGAGATACAAAGATCTACAGTAAGTACTTATACCCACCACTCGCTTTTGACTAATAATACCCATTATTTTGGAGGTGAGTTAGTATTGTCGTTTCTTTTGTTTTTTTTTTCCATCCTCAAATTTTCTTGAAAACTATACGGTTAAGGTAATGGTTTTATAATGTAAGCTTGTATTATTCCAAAATTTAACCTTGACTTTAATTTACTGGCAATATTCTGAATTTTTTTTAGTATATGTTTTATTCGAATAAGAATATTCATTTTGACTTTCCTTAAAAATGTGGCCCCATTGTTAAAACCAGTTAGGCAACCGTTGAGCAGGGGTATAGAATCGCGAAGTACATGATAAATCAAATTGCATCCCAAGTTTTATTTCTATGACAGTTTTAACCCCAAAATACGTAAAACGCTTCTAAAATGGCAATTGGATTAAGTTTATTTGAGCTTAGTTAGGTGTAGTAACGGGTGGTATATGGTCGTTTAATACGTTAAACACGGTCAAAACATAAGAATCTATATAACTCCAATCTTGTTTATTGTACACTATCAAATTTTTTATAATTATAAAGTATTTATCTGGTTTTTACATGACATAATTATACTCTTCTAATAATACTCGAATTATTATAGTCCCTAAAACTACTTAACTGTATGCCGTGGACCTGTTCCAATACAAATATATTTCTCTAAATCCCTTTTGTGTAAGATTTTTAATTGTTATCCATGTGGTTTATAATTGGTAATTGGTCGTTTATGATTGTTTCAGAAAGCGTGTGTAGTTTTTGTTGAAAATAAAATGTGTACAATTCTATAACGAATATTATGATTAAAATGTCTATTGGTGTCATGTATGCAACAATTAGCAAGGGTTGATACTTCAACAACACTTTATTGTAGTCATAAGCAAACCACTATGGGACTACTTACTATTTATTATTAGTCTTTTTGCTTCAAGAGCAACTACGTGACTGCAAGCAAATCAAGAGGCGTATAGTCCTCGTTGTGTTTTAGCGTAAACCCTCTTATTCATTCCATTTTAAATAGAGTTGATCAGTCTTGCAGGGTAACATTTATTAATAGCACATCCAACACATAAAATATCAAATCCACCGACCAAAAAGTATTACAGTTTAAGGGCTATTCACCCGATCCCACCTCGACCCCTCCTTTCACAATCATCGAACCTGCAATTTTGGTATCAATTGTAAACTTTGTTTTTACGTAACCGGAAAATTTTTACAGTAGCACAACCTTTACCTCTCACATAAATGGTATGTCGGATTCAAATGAATTTTCGATTAAGTATTTTGGTTGATTGCACTTCCTACGAAGTCAGATGTTGTCAATCGGGAGGAGTACCTATTGATAACATTTAGAAAGCATCTCCAATCCAGCAAAATGTTTTTGCTCACTTTTCACCACTTAAAGATACACTGGCAACATTTGAAAAATAGTTGCGCCCCTCAAGATTGGCAAAATGATATTTGTGCATGTTAAAGCTTTTATATACAAAAGCGCTCACCCGAAAGAATTAAAGACCATATCACTTCATTCTGGGGTCAACATATAACAGAACGTATTTTGTAATTTTAACGTCGCCGGCGACTTAAATTCAAGAGGACGACGAAATGGCGTTTAAACACAAGATCAACGCACGCCTATGCATTTTCCCACGCTATGCACACTGTTTCACCGGTCTATAACCTTTGTGGTTTTAATATTCAGTTAGTACGAGTCAAAAAATTTCCTGTAATAGACCCATTGTTGATTAAAGTATGGAAAAACTTAAAGTTGGCCTACAAATTACCTGATGTCTTTACCTCATATCAATGTCCCTCTATCTGTTTGGGGTATGTGATGTTCTGTGTAAAATTTATCTCTGTTCTTCCATGGCCTACACTATCATTTGAGAGCAATTGAAGAAAGTTCTATTTTTTGTGACAATTGTGCCAGTGCCCACCAGGGAGGTTTAAAGTGGCTGACCGCGTGGGGGACCTGAATCGTACGCGACGGTCGTCTCCCCACTCCAAAAAAGGATTTTTCTAAAGAAAGTTCTTATTATCTCAGTAAAATTTAAGGCAATGTTTTTTTATTCTGGCTGAACAAAATTCCCTCCAACCCTCTGACTTCCAGCATTCAAAGTGTTGATTATTAAGTTTGTAGGAATATACCAGTGTTTTAGGAAAAATAAAATTGTAATCTTTGATTGGAAAATTTTGTAGCTATATCATATGGTGCTTATGTTTGACGAATATACTAACTTGATTTCATTGCTAAGCACCGTTTAAATACATACATATGTTTTGTTTTACTTCCAAAGGGCTGTACCGATTTATTTTTAGAAATTGTAATCAGATGTTTTTTTATGAGAGCGGGCATGTTCCCTCCACTTTTGAAGAAAGTAAAGATACCTGCCCCCCCCCCACCCCCACACTTTTCATCGGGCTTATCATAGCTATCCGAGAAATCGATAAAGTTGCAGGTGCAACTCCATTTTGAAAAATCGTTCTTGCTGTGTTCGGCCGCCGCTGATGTGAGGCAGAAACCCACAAATGAAATATCAACCATTATTGTTCCCGTCCACCTTAACTGTAGAGCCTGCATTGATCTGAGAAGAATCATGTCTCCTTTCAACTGCCATTTGATCTGAGTTTCCAAAATATTAAACTACACACTGAATGTTTACCGTGCATTTGATTCATTTGTTAGAACATCGTTCTCCCATGGAAGACGAAGAATTCACTTTCAAAGTATTTATGGACAACACTGTTAACAGAAGACATTTACAATTATTAATCGATTTCTGGATCATATCAATCTAAAAATCGTCAACTTGAAAATTTTAGGAGACTGTATTCTTTTAATGGGAGGGGAACTTGCTAATTGTTGGTGAATCACAAACATTTTGGGCAAGTTCCACCCACAGTAAACATTATAAATAATGGTCAGCTTCGAAGGCTATTTTTGTGCTAATAAATAGGGCTGATTAAACACCTACAGCCTTAAAGGGTGCAAGTAGGATCCACAGCCTAGTCCTCCAACTTCATCATCTAAAATGTGAAATTTTGTATCATCTGACCGCTGGCATGGTATTGCAATGGTGTTGCCAAAAAAAACCCCCACAATTTTAATTGTTTCCGTAAATGGACGGGACATTTCGCATTAGTGAACCTATATGGGACAAAATTACTTTATATGTACGTATAACATCACACAAAAATACACGATAGGAGTTCAACCAGATCAGTAGACCAGGTATGGTGCGGGGAGCAACGCTCCCAAATTCACCAAGGTGGGGTTATTCACCAAAGGGTATGATTATTTTCAAAAATCAAATGTTTAAATGTATCCAAAAGTGACATTTTTTGGTGCATGTATATAGAGATCCACTACCTAACCGCTACACTTTTTGGAGATGAGCAATAATGATATAATTATGGAAGCGACGTCAACAAAAAATTAGGGTTCTTGTATTTAAGCGAGCAAAAAATGAACCTGGGGAGGGCAAAAAATTCTCGATTCAGGTGGGGGGGGGGGTCCGATTTCGGAAAATCAAATAAATCCTTGAGTCAGGAAATTTTCGGAATAAGCTTTTCTCAAGATATCTAGAAGTGACCATAAACCAAAGGATGGTGACATTGAAAAAAGGCACTTTCTAATCACTGCTAACAAAAGATTACTGTGATTTCCACCAGGGGAGTAAATTCTTTTTGACATTGGGGGGGGTTGGGGGGGGGGTGGGTGGGTTGACGAAAAATTTATGAAATGGAAGCGGGGGTTTTTGCTGAAAAGACCATTATAGCACATGTGCGCGCGAAGCCGATAAAAATTTGGCCATTTAGAAGCTAATAAATGTAATTTTTAAAAGATAAAATTAAAAAAACAAAATGCGCGCGAAGCGCGCGGAAAAAATTTACTCTTTTTAAATATTTGGTAAATATGAGGTTATTTTGCGTCAAAAATACATGAACGGGCATCAAAACATTGGGGGGGATGATCGTATGACCATCCCCCTCATCAAAATATTGGGGGGGTATATCCCCCCCCCCATCCCCCCGGGATTTACGCCTTGATGCCACAAGTGCCGACGAAACTTTCGTGGAATTGGAAATTACTAGATAGTAAGTTAAACTTTTTGTGAAAAACATGGCCTACACTTGAAATGCCAGCATTTAATGGCCAGAGGAATGGATAAAACTTTTTATACTGAATTATTTTTGAATTATTCAAATTTACAACAAACTTATATTTATCTTTTCTTCTTCAAATTAAACTATTAATACAAAAGACCTGTTTACCATCACAGAGGCGGCTCACATAAAGAACATATATTGGGTAGGGAAGTCCGTTGTGCTCTGTATTTAAAATGGGGCTTATCAAAAAGCAATCGTTGCCGGAACTCGCCGGCACACATTTGCCGGCTTCAAGCGTTGCAACAATAATATCCCCGTATCTAGGATATTCTGTGCAAATAAATAAATATTTCATTAGAGCCAAACTAGAAGGCGATTTTACATAGCTAGGACAAAACGGATCCACCCACCTCACAACTCATTGGTAAAGTCAGGCATTTTTTTTTTTACTATGTTGAAGCATACAATACAAAAAATGAACACGTTCAATTCTTCAATTGTGATTTTTCACACGTCATCTTTATTTTACAACTTAATAACTATTCACTTTGGTCAAGACATCAAATTTGAAACCATTTATTTGTAATATTTGAAAAAACAAGCTTGAAAGTATATTCCAGAAAAATACTAATTTTAAAATATACTAACGGCATCCATAAAAGTCCATATCTCAAAAGGAAAATTGCTGTAGCTGCGAATCACTGATTCCAATGCTATTATGAAAATAGTTTTAACTTGTCTCGACTTCTTGCATATAAGTACACTGCATTAGGATTTTAGACACTTTATGCCACCACGTTTAAAAAATTTGTCCCTACACATGGTTTAATATCTAAACACCTGTAGCTTAATGTGCTAAAAGTCTAAAACATGGTTAGGTATTTGGCCCACCAAGTGTTTAGGCACTTGATGCAAAGTGTCAGAAAATTGAAAGGTTTAATACTTAACACAGTTGCACACGTTTCTAAAAAAAACTCTTGAAAGGTGTCAAATCCACTGATATTACGAGAGAGGAGAAAACACTTGGAAGTTTAGCTGTATACACTATGCGGCTAATTCATGTAAAACATGGAGTCTTTGGTTGGATCGATCCATGAAAACAACAAGAATTCAACTGACATGTATTAAATTTACGCCTCGCTACTATAAGTTAGGCGTGATTAATAAGGCAAAGATTAACGAAAAAAAGGAGCGTGCGGGTGGTTGGGGTAGCGTATTTTTTCTTGTCAGATCTAAGGACAATTTCCCCCTAAAAAAAGGCAGGGAACTGCTCCGTGAGATTTTCAAAAGTGCATTTAAATGCAGTAAAGTCTGAATCAGAGATTTCGGAAATATTTATTTTTTTGTGTTTGGAATAATGAAAAATAGTCAAACTAGAACTAAGATAGTAACCTAAAATGCACAATTCCGAAATTTGAGGATGAATCGGATGTTCGTTGTGATTTTACAGTAGACATTTATGTGTAGTATTACGTCCCATAGGATACTGGTATAACAAAAATTCCGGATCCGGAATTTTATAACCAATTTGTGATTTTTCTATATGAAGGAATTCGATTTATTTAAGCTTGCTTAGCAATTTCACACAGTGGTTAGTTATGGACAAGCATTATGTACATTGCAAAAAAACACGATTTTTTTTGGAAAGTGAGGGCGCCCTCCTCAGGAAAGGAAATCTCTGAGTCGGCCTTTAAGGGGGCGTTAGAGAGATATGGTACAGGCTTTATTTTTTGTGTCAAATATACTGAGATTATGGTACCGTTGAAGTTTGAATTATTGTGTATTATTGGAATTAAGACACCTTCAAAGTGATGTAGCTGTGGGGTACATGTCTTGAAACAAGGATTTTAGTAATTAAAATCAGTGATTCTCGATATTAATGGTTCTCCTCTGGCTTTGTGGTAATAAACTGAAGTTGGATAATGTTAATATATAAGCTTTCATATATGAGCAAAAATTAGCTATAATTTGTCATATTTCATCAGGAATCGCATCATGAAAAGCAGACATCTTTACACGAACAACTTCGTTTATCAAGAAATTCATGGGTGACCGATAAAAAAAGGAAAAAGGCCATTTAATTATTATCAGAAAGCTGAGAAAAAATAGACCAGAGAGAAGTTACGGGTGAAAATCACTGACCAATACACTACTCTCTAAATTGCAAAAAGAGGGAATTCACTCTTAAGATTGGCTACAGGGCCCACTCTGAAAAGGTGAAATTTCACACCTTTCAAAGAATCTTTTTGGCTCAAATTTACTCTTGATAATTAAACAAATGATAAAAGGATATCATTTTGTTAATGATCAAGATTAAAATTTGAACCCCACAAAAAGTATTCTTATAAGGGTATGAAAATTTAACTCTTTTCAGAGTGGGGCCCTGTAGTCACTCTAAAACTAACTGCATAAGGGGGGGGGGGGTTGGTTCCTAGGGACCCATTTTTTTGTTTTTCGGCCGGCATTTTTTAACCGCTGGCCAATATATTTGATTTATATTCTTTTGTATTTGGTCTATTAACCCTTTGTTGCGCTTTTGCAGTGGTGCAAAAAAAAATCAATCCAGCGCGTCGTTTTGCCGTAATTTGAATGGGTCCCTAGGAACCCACCCTTATGCACTAACGGAAGTGCCCATGACCAAAAATAAAAATCCTCATAGAGTTAACGTGATTCTGATTTTCATAATGCATTAACCTACCTAGTGACATAAACAAAGTAAATTATTAATAACAAAAAAATATGTGGAAGATAGTAGGCCAATGTGTCATAATATTTTATATTACATCATTATAGCGGGTTTCCTGTAGGAACCTATGGTAAATTTAAACAAGTAGGTAAACCTAAAAAATATAAAAATGGCACGAGACATGATATTTGTGCCTTAATATGTTAAATTAATTTAAATATAATTGTTTAAAGTAATTTTCAGCAAAAGTACGTGATATCAGGCCGTAGAAAATGCAAGAAACGAATTAGTGTCTATTCGCACATTTGACGCAAAGTTAAAATCAAGTTTTGCCCTAATTTTTTACTGAACAACTTTCTTCAGTTTTTATGTTTTATTGTTGATGTCGTTGAAACCTTCTAACATGTGGGGATTTATCTAAAAATCCTTTAGGAAAGTTGGTTATATTAGGGGGGTCCCTATGAACCCCCCGTTATGCAATTAACGGAATGCAAACCCCTATTCAGTTTAAGTGCTAAAAGATGAAATTCCTCTTTTGGCAAGTTAGAGCGTATTGTGTCAGACGGCTTAATGAATTATAAGGTTGAAACTTCAGGGAAGTTTTATCATGTATCCGTACATACTATAATTGACAGTTCCCAGAGGTTTTTCAATTTAAACAATGTAAAAGAGCAAACAATATATTCTCAAATATTTGAATATCCATGCTAAATAGTGGACCCAAAAATCGGTTTATCTGCCTATGCAAAATATATTTGTTTTAATTTAAAACAGATATCATTTATTCTTTAGGGTTTCAAAATACTTGATAGACACAGAATCGCTCTTTATCTGTTTCAAAGTGATTATACGAGTCATTTTTACCTGCAAACTGGGCCTATATGTGTTTTAATTTCAAAATTCATCGGGTGTAAGTTAAGCGTTCATATTATTCCACGCAACGATAACATCAAAACAGGGGACATGGTTGCCCTATCGTTCTCTCGAATATTAAATCGGCAACCCATTTTTAAAAAGGATCAAACTACTCGCTTTTTTAATTTACACCGAAATTACCACAAGGAAACTTCAAGATAATATCATCCTTCGAAAAGTACGGTTCTCCTTCCCTTGTTTAGTGAAAATCTGGGACTTTAGCACGGCCAATTCATTGGAACTCAGTCTTTACGTTGTTTTTTTTGTGTTTTTTTTGCAATTGAAACTTTTCATTCAGGGCATTCTGGACCTTGTTGTTAATTAATTAGATGGACTATGACCGGCCCATGCAGGCTGATCAAATGCGCTAAGAGATATTATAATAGGGAGTGTTGATCTATAAACGCCATCAATTAAAATTGGTTCATTCCAATGTACATTGACCATTTTTCCACGCACCTGGATTTTTTAATAGAATGATTAATTTTCACTCATTTGCTAAAGTTAGTAACATTCGAACAACGAAATAGTGTGTACAACATACAAATGGTGTATTAGTCTCCCAGGTGATATTCAAAATTAAGTGAAAAAAATAAGAGCGGTTTCAAGGACCGAACGACCGAAAACTGTACTGTTTAGGAAAAAAACCATTGTATTAATTTCGATTAACCCTCGGCTTACCAAGGGGGGGGACAACCCCCCCCGATGTGAACTTCCGTCCGGTGCGCTTTAAAATGCTTAAAAATATTTCGTAAAAGCTTCTAGGGGTAATCGTTTCTTTCATCTTTTTCCGTCATTTAGCGAAAAAAAAAAAATGTGGAATTGGTGCACCGTACGGGGTTAAGGTATGCCGTCAAGTCGAAGAGTCTAGGGGCGGGTGCGGGTGGTTGCCACCCTAAGATATTTTATGGTGCATTTTTGAAAATCTTAGCACAGTATGTTGGCTCTAAAACTCTTAGTGATGTACAACTAGACCAAATGCCTCATTCAGAGCTGAAAACCGCAGGTGAAAATCCGATATTCATGCGATTTTTAGCGCAAAATTGGATTTTGCCCTAAATTTTCCCCCCCGGTCGAGAAAGCCAATTTTGCCGACTCGCGGACTGGATGACGTCATTGTGACGCCATACTAGGTATGTTGTAATTATTTTGGTATCAATGGAAGAGGAGGACTCATAGCTATCCATTGGTATCACATCATAAGCATCGGGGGCTTTAAAAAGAATTCCCGAGGGGGGTGGTAACCAACCCCCCCCCCCTTGGGTAAAGTGTTACAAAAAAAAGGCTTGGGTAAAAGGACGAGGGTTAAGAAAGATTAAGAAAGAAAAAAATCCATCCGGTGCCAATCGTTTTGGTCGTGCGAGAGCAAGAGAAAAGAAACGGTCGTTCGGTTTATAAAATCTCTTTTCGAAAAACGAGTATCTATACGGCGATTTTTTAAATGATTGGTGTTGTGTTCATAACTCGAAGTGCTATCTTCTGAAACTCTTTCATGCCTGAGGAAACAATTTAGGTATTTAAGGTATAAGATTTATTGGACCGCAAAATAAAAGATATATTATACATCTATTCGAGCATTTAATTGTAATATTGATTCAATATTGCATTAAATTTAAAAGTAAAGTTCAACTCTTAAATTTATAAGATAGCGTTTGAAAGACGTCAGCAAAATCATCATATTACATGTTTTACTGAATGCAATTACATTTCTGGGGGAATGAAAATCTTTAAAAATATGGTATCTTTTAAAGCGGCACTGGCACATTTTCAACAACAGCAATTTCTTCCATTTGCTCTTCAAATGATAGTCTAGGCCCATTGGAAGAAAGAGAAACATTTTACACATAAAAATAACATACTTAAAAACAGATAGGGATGTTAATAAGAGGTTTAAAGACATCCAAGTAAATTGGTAGGCTACTTTTGAGTTTTTTCCATAATTACTTTGATCAACAAATGTGGATAATTACATGATAAATAATAGATCTTACTCATTGATATTAAAACCACAAAGGTCACAGGACTGGTGAAATGAAACAAGGTGCATGCGTGGGAAACATGCATCGGCGGTGAGTTTTCTTGTGTTAACACGCCATTTTTAGTCGTTGCCGCGCATTAATTATTAAAAATCGTTCTGTTTAAAAATAAGACGCTGAATTTTGTTTAGTCATTTCAGGTGAGGGCTTAATGTATATAAAAGCTGTACAACCTGCAAAAAAATATCGCTTTTGAAAAAATCTGAGGGCGCACTATTTTTCCAAAGGTGCCGGGTATTCTTTAAGGAAACACAATCTGACAATGGTAAAATCAGACTAATGAAATGGACCTTATTGAAATCATTTCCACAAATGAAAACAATGTGGATGTGTACATTCTGTAAAAACAGTAACAACAGCAAGGTTACAGGGATTTCTTGCCATGGAAAATCAAGGTTGTTGACACCCTCCCAGAAGAAATACAGTTGACTACAATGATAAGAACGCTGGCAGATAATGTCAGCATCCTTGGCTGTCTGTGGCCCGCCAGTATAAGGAAGCTGACATTACTGACAGCCTTTCGTGAGCTGAGAATTACAAGGTTCTAAACTGAATTTTGGTTTTTTTTTTTTAATTTTTTATAATACTATTTTTTTTAAATCGACATTTTTTATACCTTAAAATGCTAATAATGTGTTCGGGTTTTTGAAATGATCTTTGTTTCAAAGGGACCCCCCTTCCGGTTCAAATTTCTTTGGTTTCAATTTTTTTGTGGGAACTTTTTAAAACGTCATATCTCAAAATAACCAAAGGTCAGTTGAACCTTGTAATTCTCAGCTCATTGTTATAAAATTTTGACAAAAGATGAAGTTCATCAGCTCAAAGGACCATTGCTATGATATAATTCTACTAATCGGGCTAATCCACCTTTCTTTTGTAGATCAATAGATTATACAAGCCGAACGTACAATGTCTGAATCCCGTTTGAATGCTTTTAAATTCTGTCAAAAATCATGCTAGACACTGTTAAATTTGGCAGAGATTTTCTGTGACAGGAATCTCGTAACTCTTGCGGTTTACTGTTTTTAAAGGAATGTAAACATCCAAATTGTTTCTGGAGTTGCAAACAATATCATTTAGACCTCATTGTCAATATAAAAACTTTGACATATAGCATCAAAAAATCAAAGGGCCTTAATCCACAAGTATAATGCTAGAATTAAGGGGTTGTTCTTTAAGTAGATGCAAATCTTGGAAAATGGATACTTCGGTACTCTGTTAAAACATGTTTTGGTTGTGTAAGGTTTTAAGCTACTAATACGTGCTATGTTATACCTACCACATGAATACGAAAGTATAGGGAAACGTCTAACATCCCGTACATTAAACAAACACCTAAACAGCAAACGAATGCTGAAGCATGAACTCTTTAAGTTTTAGATTTATTAACTAAAGGGTTAAAACATAGGGGGTACAGTCACAATTTAAAAAAAACTAAATAAGAAGTAGCAGTGTGATATAAAAACACATTCCTTTCCTAATGAAGAAGGGACTTCATAGCAGGGTTCCTATATCGCATGTTTTGTGTGAATCCTTAATAAAAAAGATTCATTTGAAAGCCCGTTTCTTGAAAAGTATTTTGGGAAATTATATGTGAGAATGATTAGGTCAGAGAGTGTTAGTGCTTTTACAGTTTACATTAAATGGGTTAGTTATAGCGATTTGAAGTTCCATTAAAAAAAGCAAAACGTCTAAACATGCCATTAATTTTGTGCTGCGTCATAAATTCATAATTTAGTCTGCTATTGCGTTTGTAGCACGAATGTAGCACTAGTTAATGATCATTCACCTCCTTATCCCTTAAATCGCTGAATGCCATTTTTGCCACTTTTCAATAAATCACGGAGGGAACCCTGCCTTGTGTTAAGTGGGGGGGGGGGGGAGTGCTCTACGCACCTGACAAGACAAATAACGCTATCTCCCTTTTTGTGGTGATGTCAAGGTTGGTAATTGTTCTCTAGGGTCGTAAGAGGATAGATGCTTACCTCTTGTGTGGAAGAATTAAATTCTTCAAAAGTCTCATTTTAAAATTTTAATTTTCCAAAAATACCACCAAAGTTAAATAAATGTAATGTTATCGTGTGAGGATCCACAATAAGCATGTGATTAACGAGCACTGAAGTCCTACCTCAGCCATTTAGTATTACGCCTTTAACCTGCGTCTAGCCAAGCCTGTTTCACAAGATAGAAAGGTCGCAATAGAAGGTTTCCCAAGTAAGAATAAATCGGACATATCGACTTTGGAAATTAAGTGACTGGATTGTGGCTTTAAAAATGTGATGATAGGCGGATCCCCTACTTCCTGTGTCTACCGTATTTACCCATCTTCGGATTGCGTGGGAATTGGCGTGAATTTTGAAAGCAACGATTGATGCCGTGGTTACTCTTACTAAGGCCATTACGGCTATGAAACGCTTGCCATCATGAGTTTGGAAGTGGTTAGGTTTGCAAATAAACGTCAGCGCAATTGTCCGACAGTTTCATCCAGAGGCCCGTAACAAGGGTATGTCAGAGGGGTAAAATTCATGGTTTGGAAGATGTCCCCGGTTGGAGGTGGTTTTAAGGCAGAGTTTCCTAGTTGGAGGTGAAAAATTTTCCTATGTGAGCAAGCAAAAAAAAAGGGCTTATATAGCCAGGTTTTTCGAGCTTTTTTTCTTCCTGTCAAAAGCTCTTCTGGGAAGGACAAGTGACCCGCTGTCCCAGCGTTACAGCTATCGGTTTTTCATCACATTAAGTATTTTCCCGGAGTATTGTATTGAATGAACAACGAAACATATTAATAAACTATTGATCGTAAATGATAGATGGATTTGTTTTAATAGAGAGTAACAATTATGGCTACAATTCAATTGGGGCAAATAGCCAGGTAAACATGCTTAAACCCCCTGTTGCAAATGTTGTACAGGGCTTGCGTGTACATTATTGCCATTTCGCATAAATAAAATATATACTGTTACCCAACTAAAGGGATTTTTTGGGATCTTTACGATATTGTTGTTCTTAGTGCTAAACGTATCGACAGAATGTCTCCAAAATCAGGGTGCTGAGCTCAATCACGGATACGGCCCTATCTGCAGTTTAATCCTTTAGTTGCATCAATAAATACAAGACCTGCATATATAGATCATATTTAACACACTAATAATCAATTGCTCTGATACATGTTGCAATCAAACAAAAGTAAATAAAGATACAAGAAGTCATTGACAGTGAATAAGATCTATTAAAATACAAGTAGGGAGGTGCTAATACCTGTAAGTATGACACGGTCGTCCGTGGTATTTCAACGAAAACGGAAAGGATGGTGATTAACGGTCTGAGGCATGGAAAGATACCGTTTAAATAAGCTTAATGATACTGTTTCAATTAAAATGAGCTTGTAGTAAGAGTTTAAAGTTTATTATTGATTTTCTATTTACACTATCGCAATGATTGCATTTGTATTTTGATTAACGACATATTAATGAGTTCAAGCGCTTTTCTCGGAGTGTGTTATTTATGTTGTGTGTTTTTTAAGGCATGTTTACTATATCCAATCTATATGCAAAAAAAAAATAAAATGGGTGTTTTCTATCACAAAAATTGCTGTGAGTTGTTGGCATGTTCATACAATTATTTAAAATTCTTGCACAAGTAAGTGAACCTTTAGACGTGTGTGCGGGAAGATTCTTCACTAGTACTTAGAAAGAGGTTGGAATATTTGGGAGAGACGGCAGTACTAGTGCGGCGCAACAAGGGGTAATGTGGTTGCTGATGCATCAGAGGATTGAAAATACATTTGTGCATAGATTTGGCTCCATTTTGTTCTGGGGAAAGAGAGAGTAACTGCATTAGTTTCATCGTAGTCTTCGCACCAGTCGCTTGAAGTGGTCAACTGTCTCAATGCGATGCAGAGCATATTAGTAATATAAGAGTTCCAAGGTAAAACCTACCATGCCTACTGTTCGTAAATGTCTAACATCGTTAGCGTAATATTGGCATTTTAATTTGGGTCATTTTACATAAACAAATGGCGTTTTATTTACCGGTGTGCAATCATAAGGTTCAATCTTGAAAGGTCACATTGGCACTAGAAAATATTTATAATGTAACATCTACATTGTCTTATAACCCATGCTCCGTTTAAGGAAGTAAGAGGTTTTCTTGAAGCAACAGATATGTCCATTGCCTAATACTGCCATGTTAGCGGTCCGGTTCACGAGTAGGATTTCCTCGTTGCTTTTATTTACATAACTATTATTACTCTGATATTTTCTTCGGTCATCAAAGACGTGTTTAAGAATTTTGCTCCACTATTTCCTCATAAATCAAACCATCGCTAACTGCATGACTGATTGAACTTTGCTTAATGATTACGATCATTTTATCTTAACGTGTGGTCAAAAATATCTTTTGATTTAAAGGGAAAGGACTAGGCTTTTTACACATTTCTTTTCTCGTTGTTGAGTTGTTGCCCATTTAAATTAATGATTTTTTGCTCAAAATAATCGGCTAAATAAATAATTAAGAATTGATAAATTAATAGTATTGACATCCATACCCGGGCATCCATATTGGGCCATTGGGTGCATTGTCAAGTCACCCACTGTCAACAGTAAGTGTGCTGTGGATTGTCTGCATTGTCAACAGCAGGTGTGCTGCAAAATGTTTGCATTGTCAACAACAGGTGTGGAATGTCTGCATTGTCAAAAGCAGGTATGCTGTGGAATGTCTGCATTGTCAACAACAGGTGTGCTGGGGAATGAAACGAAACAGGCTCAGTGCACCCATTGAATTACACGCTTTATTCCGTCATAGTATAAAATGTATGATATATGATATACGGAATAAGGCGTGTAATCCAATGGGTGCACTTAGCATGTTTAGTTTCGTTTCGCCGATGCATCCATATTGGGCCATTTGGCTGTATTGACAAGTCGCCCATTGTCAACAGCAGGTGTGCTGTGTGATATCTGCATTGTCAACAGCAAATGTGATGTGGAATGTCTGCATTGTCAACAGCAAGTGTGATGTGGAATGTCTGCATTGTCAACAGCAAGTGTGCTGTGGAATGTCTGCATTGTCAACAGCAGGTGTGCTGTGGAATGCCTGCATTGTCAACAGCAAGTGTGCTGTGGAATGTCTGCATTGTCAAAAACAGGTGTGCTGTGGAATGTATGTATTGTCTGAGTTCTATTATTTTTTTCTGCACAAGATATGAATCCGATGAGTTGTCTATGTACGATGCATTGTCCATTGTACACCTGCCACGTGAATTGGGTCACTCATGTTTATGGCCCAACATGGACGCCTTTACAAACATTCATATCAATTATTTATACTTATTTTATAATTTTAACATTATAGTTACATTCATTTATTCACATGACTTCTAACAATATAGCTGGACCTTATCCTCTATTAAGCGGTAGACATGATTGTTTGCGATGAACACAATTATATCATGTATATGAAAGCCTCTTAGAAAAATACTCCCTCAAATTTCAAGGCTGGTGTAAAACGCATAACTGCATAAGCTGCATAATCTACAGAATTTCATAAGATGCATAAGCTGCATAAGATGCATAATCTGCATAAGTGCATTTAAGCTGCATAATTGCATAAGATACATAAGCTTCATAAGTGTATAAGCTGCATAATCTGCATAATTGCATAAGCTGCATAATCTGCATAAGTGGCTAAGATGCATAATCTGCATAAGTGCATAAGATGCATAAGCTGGATAATTGCATAAGATGCATAAGCTGTATTAGATGCATAAGCTGCATAATCTGCATAACTTTACATAAACTGCATAATCTGCATAGCTAGTTGCATAAGCTACATAAGCTACATAATCTACATAATTGCATAATCTTTGGATTGTTCCCGGATTGTTCTGGACGGTTCCTGGTGTTTGCGGCTTCTTTGTGTTTAACCTGATGAGCAACCTGGACCCCGATTCAGCTATTTTGGTTCAATATTTTAAAGCAACTTATGCAGTCTATGCAACTTATGCATCTTATACAATTATGCATCTTATGCAATTATGCAGCTTATGTAGATTATGCCTCTTATACAGATTAGGCACTTTATGCATCTTATGCAATTATGCAGATTATGCAGCTTATGCAATTATGCGTTTTAAATCAGCCGCAAATTTCATTACGTTTGAAATACCGCATTTGTCAAGTTGAAAAGTGAATTTTAAGGCTAATGTTCAATTCAACCTCGGAATCGTCCCAAATGGCCTCACATTAAACGTTATTTTCTGGGCAATAATCTCAAATCAGGATTTTTTTTGGAAGATTAGGACCATGTCTTTTTAACAAAATTTCAGGAGTTACATAATAAAGACCATTTTTTTCGCCCTTCAGGGTCTCGAAGATTTGCATGTTTTTTCAAACGCAACTACTTTGAAATCTTACTAGAAATAACACGGGTTTTCTTCTAGTTTGCATAAACTCATTCACGTTTCATCCAAGCATTAGGCATAATTGCCAATATTCTCAAAAGAAATCGTTAGGGAGCGGCGCGCTGGTATGGATTTGGCGAAATATTTCAGTTCCTCTATGCTTTTACTTTCAGAGATTTGCAGTCCCCCCAATTTTATGAAATGCGGTATTTAAAACTTCATCTCCTCTCTCCACCTCCAACCAGCGGAAGTAATGACCCCTCCCTTAAGACGTCAAGCAGTCATTTACCTCTACAAATAAGACTTGGCAAGATGATTGCCTGATTGATTGATCAATTACTTCCATAAGTGAGGGTTCAATTTATTAAAGGCTGACTTTTGCTTAATTGACGATCTGGTTAGTCAATAATTGTCATCTATTACATTGTAAATGCATTAACCACGTGTGGATGCGTTTATACCATATGTTCCTCAAACCAAATATGCACACCATCCCGTAAACCCTCCAAGGACAACATTTCCCCATTGATTCATGCCTACATACGTGTTCGCTGATGAAATCACCCGGTGAAATCCTGTAGGCTGAGCGCTGAAATTGGCCTATTCACACACACGTGTTTTTCACTTGACCTGGGGACTGCAGCAATGGTTTGTCATGTTTGTGGTGACAATAAAAACACTCATTTAACGGCCATGAAATTGGCGGAAAAATCAAGGTGAATACCAAGGCCAGTGGTGTCACCTGCTTTAATTCTTTAACCGGCTTTTATGGAATCACCATTATATTCCCAGCTTTAAAACGCGCATACCTTTAGACATTTTTTCCTGTCTTAAGATGTGATCATGTGGACAAGCGTTATTGGCATAACTTGTTGGAACTTACATTGGATGGTCTAGATATTTAAAAATGAGCCTTATCTTGCAAAGTATTAGGGTTGTGATTCTTCAGGTGGTATCAGGGCCTATATGCAGGCGGGTGGGTTGATCTGGAGGGCAAACAAAAGTCCATTCAACACAGTTTACCTTCCGTAAAAGGGCGCTATTATTGGGGAATTCTTTTACATATTGATAAAACTACAAGGGGTAGAATGATTCAAATGATTTTCTTAATAACATTTTCAGAATTAATTTGGGTACTTTTTTATAAGAAGAATCCTATTGCTTGTTTTTTGTAAGCCTGAGTTCCTATTTTTTCTCGACTCGCCCTAGTATTTTAATAAGTTGGTACCTTACGTTGTTGATCCGGATCTGAATATTTTTTTTTTCAAGTCAGAAATGCTCTAGTTTAAAAGGAATAGTTTATCTGTTTATTTCCCAAGTCAAGTTTTAGCTTTTTTCCTAATTGGAATAATGAAGTATGTATTTGATCATACCTTGAGTAAAAGGCAATCGTTCTAACATCTTGTTTTTACATTGTCTTGTTTAAAACTATCGCAGACACATTCGTGACCACTTTGAAAAGTTCATTATAGATTTCCGTACTTCTATAAATAGGACTTCAATGACCTTCACGTTAACTCACTTCTTGAACTTGTAATTCTTTCACATCACCAACCTCTTCATAAGATTCATGTTTATCTCATGTCTACTTTTTGTCAAGTTTTTGTCCAAGACATCAGACAATTGTAAAAATGTTTGAATTGTTTATTGGGGCTGTTCTTAAAGCCATGCCCGTACGCAGGGGTGGGGGGGGGGGGGGTGGGGTGCGGGGGGTGCGTCGCACCCCCCCCCCCCAAATCCATAAAAGGGGAAAAGGCACTTTTTATGATTTTTTGATAAAAAGGTCCAAAATTTAAGACATATTTGACAGGAAAGTCCACATTTTGGTGTTGATTTTCCACAAAGTCCAAAAGGGACCATTTAGGGGGGTTATGCCCATATTTTTGGCAAAACAAGGTCCCCTTTTTTCGAAGTCCCGCACCCCCCCCCCAAATAAATCCTGCGTACGGCAATGCCTTAAGCCTTTTGAACTCTCAGCCTTGTAATTTGAAGTTCAAATACAGTATTGCATATTTTGCTATGTATTTAATCTATTGGTCTATGATCGCTTAAAGACAAGGTCCGTATGCACAAAAATTTAGACCAGGTTTAAAGTTAAGCGGTTTAAGTCAAAATGAGTTTTTGCCTCATATTTATAGTCATTCACATTTTCTTCGTAAACTAACTAGCAAATGAAAGATAAAATTTAAAATTTCAAAATAATACAAAATTACCTCGTGTCGTGTCACGGAAATGTCTTTCTGGTGGACAAAATTCAATTAAAGACCGTGTAGAAATAACCTTGTCCGGCTTACTCATAGCCGGAACAATGGTGAACATAGGGCAATCGATTCAGTTGACTCTTTACGCACCATTAGTTTCACGCTTTATTTCCGTTATCGTCTATGGAGCCCGGACTATGGCTCCACCGGCTATAACTGCTTTCACACCGGGTCTAAAGTTTAACCTGGTCTAACTCTTTTATGCATACGGACCAAAAAGTTTTGCATTTTGTTTAAAATGATAAAACATTAACATTTTACGACATATTTAAGGATCAGCATTATCAGCGTTCACGCTTCAAATGAGTCCAAACACGCCGGGCTTAGGTTTTCAGCGTTTCTCAGATGGCTTCCCGTGTCATTAGGACCCATCTCAAACTCCACCGACTTATGCACTCTAACACTTACGAACTACCGATACATATTGTCGCAATCATAGCCCTCTGGTTTATGTCTAACAGAGAACCGAAAAATTAGGCAAAATAACTCAAATCTGAGGCACAGTAGAAAGAAATACGTGCTCCAAATAGATGTTGGGAAGTTCCATACCAAATCACGGTCAGAAAGAGGCTTCGAAAGTTAAATTATTGGAATAGACTTTTATTTTTTCCTCAAATCATCCGACATACGGAGCATTCAATACATACTCCTGGTTCACCTGAACTTTTGCTAGTCTGCGGTGATTCTTCTGTATTCTCTGCATGCATGGGTTTGGGGTTCTGAAGAGAACAGGTCTGCCAGTTATGACCCTCCTATCAATCGCCCTATTGCGCTGAAACTTAAAGACTGTAATATCTACCCACAATAACGCCCAACCCTAGTTATGTGATTATGCGTCCTTCTTCTAGCAGTGGTAGGATATTCTTAAAGAAATTCCACTTTAATATTGACAGGAGATCAATAGGTTACCTTGCACAGACAGATCTTCCAGAACAACCCAAGCAAGCAGATAATACTAAAGACCACATGCAGACCTCTCTGAAATGATCAGGTGAACCAGGCACATGTATCATCTTCTTCGCTGCTTGGATGACGGGAACAAACAAAAGTCCATTTCAACAAAATTTACCTTCACTATAGTGCGGTTGTTTCATTGTATTTTAACTGTTAAAGGTTCAATTCTTGTCAAATGCATTGCAATGTAGGTGGGTTTGGGAAAATTATTTTCAATGTTATGATCTAATCCACACAGACACGAAGACGATACAGATTTTATTGTGAACTTCAGCCATGACATTTATGAGATTTAATAAGGGCAAGATAAGAAAATATGAAACGACCAATTGAGTCGAAGCTACCAGGACGGCGTAGCAGAGGTTGTACTTAAAGTCTCTTGTTTTGATTTCTTTGTTTTGTTTGTTTGTATGTTTTATGTGTTCCTCGTCGTCATGTTTGTCGTTGGTCGTCTCGTTGTCGTTGTCGTTGTCGTCAGCGTTTGTCGTCGTTGTCGTGTGTTTGGTTTTTGTTGTCCGTTGTTTGCGTTGTCGTTGTGTCCGTTGTGTTTGTTGTTGTTGTTGTGTTGGATTCGGCAAAAGTAAACTTGTGACGTCACCTATTTAGTGAAAGCTTTTTAAATAAAAAGAACATCTCATATTTAATTCTTGAGTAATGTGGCACTACACAATACTTAATACAAAATGAAGAGATGTCTTTGTCATTTACTTGTTAAGGGGTCGATAAAGTCGAACTCAAATTGTTATGTATAGGAATCGACAACATTCTAAGGTCAGTGGCTTTTGAATGGCCACAATAAGTAATTGTAGTTTCGGTTCGTTCCCGCGTATTTTATTTTACTATTATTTTGTGTTCAATTTTATGAACGTCCTTCCTTTAAGGAAAATACCTTTATTGGCCTCCAATGCACGATTCGTGCAAACCTCCATGGGAAGGTCTTAACATGGAAACTTCTTCTCTTGAGGTTAATAGCTGCCCAGGGTAGTTCTATTGTGCCCGGTTTGACAAATTATACTCAAGACATCCTCGATGAGCGAGATAGATATACGATGCGTTTAAGCTGGAAGTGGCGTGGCTTACATTATCTGTGGAGCGCCTAACTGCTCTCACAAACCCTTGGCGAATCCATTTGGCTTAGATCTCGTGTCATAAACACGTCATCTATTTATTTCTGTTTATATAATCAGCAAAACGGACGGTTCGATGCATGTGTATATGGGTGAATTCTTCGCTATTGTCTACTTTTGGCATTTTACTAAAAAATGGAAAAAAGGTTTTCACATCATAATTTTTTTTCTGGAATGTGTTCACAATAGTGCACCAATACTATAATGAGCACTCGGCGCGATCTTATAGAGCCTTCAATAAATTTTTTATGCGACATCTAATTGTCAGTGTTGTAGCATTGGGAAACCATTAAAAGTCATTTCCGTAGCACTATTTGTTACGGGATGCACTCAGACAGTAAATGTCAAGCTGGAAAATTCTACTACGTATCCTCAATATCTGAACAAAAATGAAGAACCATTGAGGGAGGATCATTCAAATGGACAAACTCAGATTGATTAGACTCAGATTTTATTTGCCAATATGACAGTTAAATGGCAGAAAATCCTTTCCGTACGGTAAAATTTACGGAAATGACCGTTACGGAAATGATTGTTCAAACATTTAGACAAGTATAACGTCTCCCTGAGGGCAATGCCTACGTGTTGTTTTATATAGGTACAGTCCACATTCTATGTTTCCTGTCATCAAAATGGACATTAATTTCCTATATTTATATGTTATACAGCGTTACGGAATGAAGCTGAATAAAGGTACTCTCCCTCATTTTTTGCAACAGTCTGTATTTGATGGATTTTACCGAGATACGAGATAAAGTGTCTTGCCAAGTAACCAATTCTTGCGGTATTTTACAGTTAATTTTTTGGATGCAGTGTTTTGGGGGGGATCAATTTTATAGACTGCCCTTCAAATGTTTTCGTTACGGAAATGAATCAACAATCCAGGGACAGACTTTTTGAACATAAAATTGGTAAAATTTAGGTTTTAATTACTGCAATTATTTGCAGTATTTGATAGATAGGATATGTTCAAGTCAGTAAATACTTAGTGATCAAGATTATTTCCAAAAAGAAAAATTTACTATACCCCCACCCAATAAATAATGACAGTGTAATTTTGGGGGTTTCACAGTAAAGGTACCAAAAATTTCAATGCTGACAATTTTAAAACATTAAAAAAAATAACAACATTTACTTTGTTTATCAGTTTTTATATTTTTTATAATAAAGATCATATTTTTTTTTTTTTTTTTTAAAATAATATTTCAGAATTGTAATTTTTTTCATTTATAGTGCGTTAAAGTAGCGGGACACGAAGTAGACACTTAGCGAAGAATCACCCATATGTTACAAGACTTCTGCTCTTTCCATTACATATCATGTGTCTATAACTGATGCGAATGTGAACATGTCATTCAAAAATGAAATCGTAATTATTTGATTTTTTCAAAAGATGGACAATGCATTTGAAAAGATCTCTTTCGAATAATTTCACAAATCTGAAGTGACACAAAAGGACTAATAGTTAATTGACTTACCGTTTCAAAGAGATTTAAGATTTAATTGGAATGCTTCTTTGCAAGATTTCGAAGCATTTAAAGTTAGCACTCACATTACCATTGTTTTGTTGTTTCCTATAGGATGAGGTGACATGTGACGTCAACGCCGGGCAACGAACAAAGCACTGCCCAGCACTGCGTGAGCACCTTCAAGCCTTGTGCTTTTAAAAGTCGCAGTCAATCAGGCGTGATAAGCTTCAATGCTCTAACTGGTATTGACATATTCTTCGCACCTCTAACAATTAGTAGACCAGGTGCTAACTTTTTTTTTTAACGCATTATGTACCCATCTATATACATGTTGATCTGACCAGGGGACAAATAATTAACACCCTCCTGCACACTATTGTCATTCTTAGGAATAACTAGCGATCACTTAAAACCACTTCCCAATATGACAATACCAGGCCTTAGATAATGCTGGCCAACTTTCAAATTAATAACAGGTGATTTATTGTACTCCTGGAATTATTTTTGGAACAATATGGGAGGACTCTCTACACACCTTCCAGATGACAATACAGGGGCACGTAGAAGAATGTTGCGACTGTCGAATCAAAACAGGTGATTATTGAACGCCTGGTGGAATTTCTTTTGGACACGTTGGAGGACAGGGGTGTAATACCACTTTCTCAAAGGTTTAGCATACGTTTAATTGCATTACTCTCTATTAACACTCGCTTAAACAAAGGAATGTCCTCAGGGCAAAGCAGTGTATGGTCTGGGCCATGTCAACCTCTACACTGTTAAAAATATTCCCGTAAATTTACGGAAATTTCTGGCAGCAGTATTTCCAGTCATTTTTAGGGTAAAATTTACAGAAATTCTGTCAATTAAACGGAACTTTGACAATAAGTTTTTACCGGAATAGTTGTCTCATATTACGGAAAAAAAATGTTATTTAACAGAATTGTTTTCGTAATTTAAAATTACGGAACCAAAAAAAAAAAATTACGGAAATATTGCTGCCAGAAATTTTTTGAAATATTCCGCGTACAATAAATTAACATGTTTTATGGTCTTTGTTTTTTATTCTTAGTGTTTTTTTTAAAAAAAAAAAAAAAAAAAAAAAAAAAATCTGTTTCTATAATTTATCGGACAGTTAAAAGTTGTAACGTCCTTGAACAAAGCGATGACGGTTTCTTGCCAAGGTAACTGCTTTTGAAACTCGCGCTAACTCCATGTAAGTCATTGATTTAGTACAGTGGTAGAATGAAATACCTCAAACATATCAAAGGGCCATGTGTTAATCTGAGTTTATTTGAGGAGCGTTGTCCAGCATAGTCCACAGATATTATGCATTGGTAAGAATTCCAACTTGGGTTCGAAAAAATTGGGCGCTTTTTCCTGGAAACAAAATCCGATGTATCTTTAAAGGTACTCATCGATATATAATTTTGGTCTTATTTAAAATAATATAAAAGTAGAGTCTATGAATCATAGTTATTTAAGGTATAATACAAGATAAATAATGTAATGATAATTACTAAATCTAACAGTCTGCTTTTAAATTTGTAAAATACCTAGCCCACAATTAATATCAATGGGCAAAAAGAGTTGAAGGTCAAACCCAATGCACATTTTCACTGCAAGCGTAACTTTACTAGTGTACTTCCAATCCAAGCATATGATTATCGATGCGAGTGGGATTCCCTTCCTCTCATGACTATTCTTTCCGGGCATGACTAACATTTCTATATTGAGATCCCTTTGGCTTTCCATCACAAAAGGAAGGCGTACGTAATGCAACTCATGCAAGGTGAATTGTATTTTGGTTACCCGTTCGTCCTCAAGTCGACCGAATGACGGGAATCCCCTTAAACAATTGGAAGAGTGACCTAATTGTCTTGAAAACAAATTAAAGTGCGTTACTCAATGTAATTGGTTGTGTATTCTTTTACATCTTTAGCGATAAAATGCATGATATCTCATGAGGCTTAACGTCTTAAGCCAATATAATTGTTATCAAAGTCCGTGGCTACGATCCCAAATTAAAGGGCAAGTAAGCATATACAAAATGGGATCATGTGTCAAAGTCAGATACTGGTGAACTATTTAATGAAGGCGCTGATCTTATGATATGTACACTCTTTATTAGAATACGCCGAGTTGATCAAATGTTAATAGAGACAAAGAACTTATAGGCTACGTTAAGATTAACTTTCTTTGCAAGAATGGAATACTATTACTTGAAAATATCTGCGTTTTTGATTGATCGAATCGACAAGCAATTATCAATGGGCCAAAGGTCATGACAATAGAACGTTGAACGATTTGCAAATAAAGGGGGTGAAAAGATTGCGGGACATATGCTTTGAATTGGAGGGCAGAATTGTAAGTACTCTTTTCGAAAAAAAACATATAGTCCATCAATAACCCCTTCCCAACTCGACATACTTGGTGTCAATGGAGAAATTCTGAAGTGCATCAATACAATGATAGCTCCGTTATCTATGGTGCCTTCTAATGTCACCCCATCCACTGGCGTGAAATTCGTATTTGTCTTGTAACTTTCGCTATATACCAATTAATCCTAGCATAATTTGGGGACTATTGTCCTATTGTATATTAATTAAATTGCAAAAGCTTGTGGTTTATTTAAAAAGGAGTCAGTCGGTGACATTTCAAACAAACAACAACTATGAAACTAGATACGTTCAACTTTGTATACATATCACATGGTGTTAGTTGTAGTTTAAAATGGGTAGATGATTTGCAGTTTACCTTTTGCAGGCTTATTTATACAGTTGCAATGCATGTCTTCTCGTATGTATTCTGTTTCCGTCATTAGGATAAGGCCTATTTGGGTTACGTTAAATCGGACCATGAGTTGAGGTAACGTTATTGGGTTAGGGTTGTTGTAATACCAGTCAAGGCTTCAGCTGAAGAATCAGGACAACTACAGAAATCGGCGACCCGTGGGTGTGACCGTTCAGGAGACGCTTCCATATTAAATAACATCTTAAGTAAATCATGTTGTGTAAGATTTTCAACACCACTTTATTAAAACTCCAGATAGGAAAAGGAAACATTAAAAAGCACAAGCCACATCTGTTACCCAGAGATTTAGACATGCGGGTCAATAACTGCCGCAGAACGAAGATTTTATATAAAAAAGTGAATATAACATTAAAACTTTACAACTCTGGAACCAGGGTCAGATGAAATATGATACAAGACTAAGCAACGGCTAAATATTCAGAATGGGGTAATTGTCCCATGTTGGGCGCATTTAGCATGAAAACGATGAGAAACTGGCAGCTTTACTATGTTACCCGGAACTTTTTTAAATCGAGCCCCACTTTTGGAAGTTTCTCAGATATCCGTTCTTCTGGCTTGATTGTCCTAGACATGTAACCACGACTTCCCATTTTTTACTTGCAAATATTTATCTTTAAAACCATTTTGCGCTCGATATCGGAAACCGGCAGCATATTTTTGTCTCGCTTTTGTTCTCCTTCCGTTGGAGAGATTCATTGATATGTTGTTTCAAATTGGACAGTGAACTCATAAGGCAAATTTGTTCAAACCTTCCCTCCTCCCCCATGTCCGGGATAAGGTTGTTGACAGAACAACTCTAGGTGGTGTAGTTTTCCTTACTTAGAAACCCGGGCAGATCTACGGGTTGTTGTTTCAGAACCATTTTGGGAAAATCGGTTTAGGATTGTTTCTATAAATTTAGCGGATAATGTTATTATGGCCGTCAGTATATCTCCCTTCTCCAAAGAAACGTTGCAATGATTTAAGATAAATGGTGGAGGGTGGCTCTAATTAGAGCACAAGTTGAACGTATCACTCAAAGCTTTTCCCCATCTCTTTAGATTATCCTTAATATTGAGAGAGTCCAGTCAAGGAGCTGATAGATTTGCAGAACCCGGTTGGGGGGGGGTAAAGGACAACATCACTCTTCCAGTGGTAGGCTTTAGCTTTCCGTTGGAAAGCAGTCCAAATATCGGCCTTGACAGCAGAGACTTGGTGTGATTATGCCAATCAGCCAATACAACAAGTAGGATTATTTGACTTCTTAAGCAATTGGACCACATACATACCACATTTTATAATTCTCATATTCCTTACTTCGAGCAAACTAGCAACCTGACAATCACCGCAAAAAAGGAGGTAAGCGGTATTTTGTGTTGTTCTAGGCGCACCTTCCCTTGTGAATTTTTTAGGGATTTAAGGGATATATTTTGCTTACTGGTGAAAACCATATCTTAGACATGTGAATGAAAGTAAGTGCTCGACATAATAGCTAATAGAAGAGCGTTTGCGTGGTCTCCATGCTGATTGCTGGTATGGAAATAAATCGTAAGGAGGGTTAGATTCCATACACGATGCGTGTAACGTATAACGCGCACAAAAGAATCCACATTCCAGGTGCAAGTGACGCCTCACGCATATTATCTAAACTCTAAACCGCCCCATTGTGTTAAGCGACAGCTGTGCAATGGCTGTCCGATAAGCCTAGACATGTTATCCGCGGATTCAGAGAGTGTGGACAAAAAATCGAAACTCAGACAATGTAGACATTCCACAGCACAACTGCTGCTGACAATTGAGTCTCTCCATGGCCCACATGGATGCCTCCCAATTGATCTTTATCTATTATAATTTTACAAATTAGCGGACTTACTTGAGTAAAGTCTTATCATTTAATGGAGAAGACATGTTTTATAACATAAACCAAGTTCCAACAAAATTAACCGTGAACCTTTACAACGTTGACCTCGGTCCTTTAATTCAAATATAATGACTTCTTTGTTTCACTGCCTACTAGAATTACAAGGCTCGCCGACTTTGTTCATGTCAACAACTTAGTGTATATAAACAGGGTCACCGTCTCAGTGTTAGCTACGACGGCGGCTAGAAACATGATAACGCGGGGGCTCGGGTTGACTGGCGAACCCGACGGTGTCTTGGCTTTATTTCCTAATACACATTTTGTTGACCTGCCTGATTCATCGGGGTCGCACGTCAACACGGTGTCATATATTACCAGTTTCCGTGTGACTGAGTGTCCTAACCACCCATCTGTCTATGGTGTTTTCCCATTGAGTGCTGTACGCATCTTTTTTCACACCCTGTACTCAAATGGTCTCATCTACAAGGTCACGGTATGTATTATACGTAACAATGTTGCTATGGTTAGCTAGGACACTCTCTTATGGGGGACTCAGTTTCTTCCTTTACAAGGGTCACTCTAACGACTCGACTCAACCCCACTAACATCTAGGCCTATAAGTATTAACAATCTAGAAATTACGTGCCTTTTGTTATAAAACTCAATGCTAACTCAGTACAAGAGTAAGTTGTGACACTGCTCCTAAAAAAGCGGGAATTAGTAGCGTTATGGACATTTGGCGTGGCTAAGTTAGATCATTTGGAAATTCATTTTAAATGAACCAAAATCACATTGTAGCCTGGTAATATCTAGGATAAAGGGGCAAATCTGCAATCATGCAGGATGTACTTTCCGTATGTTGGTACCATTCGCAGCGAAGTATATATGTATTGACTTTAACTACTTAGTTTTTAACTAAGTAGTTAAAAGTTAATTCTATCCGCTAGAAAGCGAAGGACAAAAAAAATCCTCTTCGCACCTAACACTATAGATCATAACTCTCCTCTTTCAACCCTTGCCCTTGATAGCTCATTTCGGGTAGAGTGTCGTGCCTGTAATACGAAGGTCGCCGTTCGAATCGGCCAAGCGTAACAACGTTTTTTTCCACACTACGTGACCTAATGTCAGGTAGAAGTTTAGCACACAGCCTGAAGGATGGAAATGGAGTACAAGACTTTTTCATTGATAGATTTAGTTCATTAGGACCTAAGCCAATATTTTTGGAGGGTGTTCAACA